>ML808270.1:99128-112647 GCA_009831015.1 Picea engelmannii
TATTTCGGCCATCAGATGCTCTTATGACCTCACACATTAGGGGGCATCTGTTATAACCCTAAATTTCACCACACATGCTTACCTAGCATCAGGCCAACTCATATCCCTTCCTTGCCAAAACGATGCTGAACAAACTCTTGAAAATCCTCTTGGGTCAAGGCCCATGCGCCCTAACCCATTACTGCACACGTGTACACGCTGGAAGGCCCACTACAGCCCACGTGTACCTAACAAAACACAAAAATAGGAAAGTTTCCGATGGGACAAAAAGCTATGGGTCAGTTAACTGAGACTCTCGGCCATGCATTGCCGAGAGTTCGTACAAAACCCTAGCTCCTTCTAGCCTATAAAAGAAGGGGTAGGGGTACTATTTGGAGGAGGAAAATTATAGTGAAGAAACTCTGCCCATTTGTCGAATCCATTGTCCCAACCCTTTATCCTTTCCTCAAGACTAAGGAGAATTAACGCAAAGCAGTTGGAGGACAAAAGAAGAGGAGGAGCCCAGGATCAGTATCAAGGAGCAGTGGTCGGTCTCGACTTTGATTGTAAGTTGATTCATTTTGAAAATAATAAAAGAATACTTTTCCCATCCCAATGCATGAGTTATCTATGATTTGTGTAATTTATGCTTAATTTCTAACCCTCAAGTAGAAAAGTAGCATTCATGCGTGGTTGTTTGTCTTGATTGCAGGTTAACTTTGGAAGGAGCAGCGCAAGCAAGTGGGCAAAGCACAACAGAGGATCTACACCAAACATCAGTAAAACGGTTAGTAGTTCCATTCCTTGCATGTATCGTGAAAGAGGGGTTTAAGTTTTGGGTGGTAGGTTAAAAAGTCATTTCTTTATGGTCAAAATTTGCATGCAAGTCTAACCCTAGTTTGCTAGTCCGTAGGGTATTTTTCCCAACAACACATATATAGAAAGGCCACAGGACATTCAAAACACAAATTCAGCAAAGGCACGAGCAACGATTACATACAAAGGGAAAAAAAGCGGGAAATGGACAGCTTACACCAACCACTCCACTGGAAATGAAGGAGCAAAGGAAGCAGGAAGCAACAGTGCAGCTGCAGGAGATGGAATAGCAGGTTAGCACAGCAACTAAATTACTCGATAAAGCAGCACAACTTTGGACAAGGTTGGAGGAGGATCCATAGGTCCAACAATGGGACAAGGAAGAGGAAAGGATTAATGCAATGATCCAAGAACTCAAACAGAGGCAGAAGACCATACCAATCCCAAAATGATTCAAAGGGATGAAGGAGATGAAGAAGATGCAGGCAGAACTTATCACTTCACAAACATAGAAATAAGAGTGTCAGGCTCAAATAGAGCCACTACAGTAACTGGTAGCAGAAATACTCACACAGGAAGAAGGAGATAAAACACAGATAGCACAGACCTAGGCCAAATGTGTGGGATTGTTGAGCGATGAAGTGGTAGTTCAGGTAGTAGACACCATCAAGGAGAAGATCGCACAGGCACTGACAAAAGCAGCAGAGCTCAAGGAAAAGTTCCAGATGATCACCAAGGAGATCGAAGAAGCTCAAAAGGATTAGGTGACTTGAGACGAGTCACATGTCATCTTTGGGGGCTTGTTGGCACTAGGCCCGAGTGGAAAGAAGGATGATCGTGGGAAAGAAAGTGTGCAGAAATGGAAGTAACAACTGGAAGGTAACACAGCATGCACGCATGCAAGAAATCATGCACAAGGAAAGCGACAGCTGGAAGAAGAAAATCACGTGCACATGGGAGGAAGACCTAATGTTGGTAGGGTTAGGGTTTTGGTAATACATTGTAAATGGCTGAAGAGCCCGATATATATAAATATAGATACACAGGTATCATATCGAGGTAGGTTCATTTTTGTATTAGTTCATCTTTTGTAGTATTCCATTATAGTCATGTACGAGTTGATGTGTTATGTAATACTTCTATGAACCATTCTTGTAAGTTATTGATCTAATAACATAGGAGAGAAGGAATATCTGAGGATTAGATCACAGGTTGTGGATCCTAGTGTGATCTAGTTCGCCTCATACAAATCTTACCCATCTGAGGGAATTGTAAGTGCACGGTGTTGGAGGTGCAGAACTACCATAATAAAAGAGCCAAGAGCCAAATATTTGTGGACATAGCCCAGGAGGGTCTGAACCATGATAATATCTGTGTAATGTGATGAATGCATGTATATCTTTGTTTTCTTTCAATAGTAAATTGTTATGCTTAATGAATGAGTTAATACAATGTTATGAAATATGATTGTGTTGTTTGAGAAATAAACTGTGAAATATAGATGCACAACCGTGGATAATAGTATATTGAAATCATAATTCGTAGTATACAGCTCTGATTAATAAACCCCTATCTCATACACAATCCTAGGCTGTAAACACCCGAGTCTTACAACCACCCATTTAAAGCTATATCGGGTGAGACTGCACAGTGCACTCTATGTATTGTGTTGCCTTCTGGTTTACCAGGAGGGCCGATAGTTTTAGAGACTTTGTTGGAAACCTGAAAGACATGAACCCTGGGTCAATAACTCAGACAGTAAGGGAGAGTAGTAACCAACAATATCGATCTCGATCCATCTTGAAAAAATTGGTATTGTTGGTGTTGTTGGTCAAAAACTGGAATGTTCTTGTATCAAGTTCGAAGGACCTTATGCTTTGAACTTGGCTTGTTCAACATAATTTTCTTGGATGTTTATAAGTCACCCCCTCATACATGAATTTTCAAAAGTTGATCGTGAAAATCACTCGTCCATTTTTTGACCTTTGGGATCCTTTTGAGACTTGCAAAAACTAAGAATTTGATTACAATAAAATGAAAGATCGTGGAAGAACAGAAGTTCATTGTCTCTCTTCATCCACACAATACACAAAAAAATTACAAACAATGCATATAAAACAAATCCAAAGAATATAAATAAAGAAAAATGCATTTGTTTACCTGTTGAGAAGTGGTGGCCAACCTAGACTTCCCAATTGTATTTCATTGATAAAATATTTGTTTCATGTCCAATTCAAGATATTCCAAATCCATATTGAAGTATATTCATAGGTATATCTCCAATATAAACAGTTTTTAAAGTGATTTGAATTTATGTATGAAACATATTGAGGAACAACCTCTTTGCTAGAGTTGTTTATGAATTTCTGCTTAGGCCAACAGTTAGTGTTTCGAACCTAGATTTCTCATTTGATGTCAAATTGATGTGATTTCACTTAGATATTAAATCATATTCATTTATATCTCTCTTTTATAAACATTATTTAATATGAATGTGATTTGATATCCCAAAACGACCGATGAACATACCTAGAAGGTAGAATTTTCGATAAGTTGTTTTAGGATAGGTAGTCATTAATTTGTGAATAAAGTTTTCATAAAATGTCCAAATTAAGTGATTAAAATTGATTATTAAACTATACTTGAATACCTTTCTCCTATATGAATTTTTTTTGAATATGTGGTTATTTGATATGCTATATTTACTTGTGAACAATGAAGATATAGATTTTCCATGACGCAAATTTTATGACTAACAATTAGTAATTTGGGCGTAAGTTTTTCATCCAATATCAAACTGAAGTGATACAAATTGGGTTGGAAACTATATTAAAATTTGTATATCCCTTAGAAACGCATTTTTAAAATGTTTTAATTTTACCCCTCAAATATTGATTGTCCTAACTCTGGTTTTAGGAGATTTACAAAGTCAATTTGCTACAAAATTTTGAAAATGACCATTTTCACTTAATTCATGATGTTAGTTGTATGAAAAAAAAAATTGTTGTATTTATAATTACCTAATGAGTCTATCCTCCCAAAAATATCTAATACCCATCTCACAAATTTGTGTAATATGGCCTTCAGAAAACTTGTGGTAAATTGATGGATTTGTAACGAATGTCACTTTATTATGAAATTTGGACAAGAAATAATTTAACACTGCAATAGTGTACCTTGAAGTGTTTTATTTTCCTTTGAGAAGCATCCTTATACTTCATTTTCTTCCTCCTTCAAATACATCCCTTATCTTGTGTATCTTCCTGCCAATGGGTTAGTGGATGAAGTGGCTCTTATTGCATCACAAGTGGGAATGATTGAAACAATTTACTAATAAATCTATCTAAAAATATTCATGCATTCTTAAACTACCATTATTTCCAGAGAAATAGAGACTCACTACATAATTAGAAATTCTATAATGAATGCACAAGTGCTTACCTCTTATCTTACCGTCTCTATTTCCCTATATGCAAAATTCTTTCTAAATTATGCAAAATGCAAGAAATTACAAATTACCCAATTCCTTTAGCATTTCCCCCAAAAAGACACCAAATATATCTAGCGATTTATATGTCTAAATTCTTCTACATTTAATTATCAATATGAAAGTTTGTAAACTAGTGAAATGCAAGCACAGTATGTGCAAAATTCGATTATTTGTAGTATGATCTACCTAAAATTCCTATGGAAAATAAATGAAGATAAATAAATTTGACTATGGAAATGAAACACAATTGCATGAAATTAAAAGCTAATTCAACCACTCTTGGTGAGAATCATGTACTTTGGCACTGATATTTCTACTGGGATCTTGTTGTCACCAATTTATCTCTTTTATGGTCTCAAACTTTTCAACTTTACAAATATCATCATTCCATTGTTGGTGAACTAGAAAACACACCACACCTTATAGGAAAATAAATCATGCTTGTGAAAATAAATAAATGGAATTAAAAGACATCCTACATTAAGAAACACTCTATTCTCTTGTCATGGGCCCCTGTTGTAGTAGAAAAAAATGCTACTACTAAACTATAACATAAATAAACTAAATCAAAACATATTCTTTATTGAACTAGAGAATGAGAAACTATATGAAGAGAAATATCAAAAGGCTTTATTCTATTCCATCATAGTTTTGACATATGCTCCAAGACTCCTCTTGGAATGGAGAAGGCACTCTTATTTATATAAAAACTAATATAACCAATAATATATTCATATCCACATATCTTTCATTTGGTCACAACGATTTTCTAATAATTAGAAAGCAATATCTCTAAAAATATTCCCACAAATCTCTCTAAAATATTTGATAACAAATCATCCATGATTCTTCTTCATCCAATATACTTGATTTATTCTCCCAAATCCTCATCAAATATTCAAGGGTTGAAGAGGAAATTCGAATTTGGATCTAGGTGGTAAAATTAAGCATCGTTGCAAACTCCAAATGTACCTATAAACATTGCCAAACACACCCAAATTTCAAGGATAAGTGAAAACATGTTATTTTTCTAATATTTAATCATAAACTCATTTAAAATACTAAAATAATCTCATTGGAAAATATGGAACCCAATCCCACATATAAACATTAAAATGGTCTTAATATCAGGTTTCGAACAAACATAAAATTATTAAAAGTCAAGGAAAATGTTGGTAAAAAGATGGCATTTTGGTGGCCCAACATCAGTCGCCCTACCTTCAATCATTCTCTCCCCTACTATCCTTTCCTCTCCCATTCCTCCTACTTTCAACCCTAATCCTTCATCTACACCACCATTCATAGTGGATKCTCCCTCACCCTTTCCTCCCCCAATCCKCTCCCTTGATTCTTCGCCCAAATCCCTCCAAGTTATTTCCCCTCTCCCCCATCCCCCACCCCTTATAACATAAATCCTTATTTTAGTGGTGTGGTAAATCGAAAAAGGGCCATATAACAATAAGAGGAATATGAGGAAKAAATACAKAKAACACAACAACAAAAAAGGTTAGAAATTCAAGAAGAATAAGGAGGAGGATACAATTAACATAGACAATATTTTGGGCTCTCAACTGATGTTGGAGATTGTCTTTGGTATTATTATAAAATTCTCACTCAATAAATAATGTAAGTATTGTCTTGGAATTCTAAGGGAATGGATAGTGTTTCCAAGAAATAAGTAATAAAATATATGATAACATCAGAACATCTAGGTGTTCTCCTCCTCAAAGAAACAAAACTAGAATACAGTAACATGATATAACTAGTAGGTAAACTTTGGAAATGTAGTAAAGGAATTGCAAAAAGTGCAAGAGGGGCCTTTAGAGTCATTTTTACACTATGGTACCTATCAATTATAGACTCTCTCCAAACATTTGTTCCTAAACATTAGGTTTACACCCTTTTTTATTTGAAGTCTTCAAGTAAGTAGGTTTACATCTTCAATATCTATGTCCCAATCCATTATAGAGAAAAGAAGGAATTTTGGGCCTATTTGTAGTAAAACTTCAATGATATAAGAGATAATCCACCAAAAAAATTCAAAAATAAACCCTTAAACACCAAATATATCTAATTCATTCCCCATGAAAACACAAGAATATAGAGAGAAGAACTCTTAAGGTAGGGAAACGCCATCAAATACTCCTTATGGAAGGAATCACTAGCCATGCTTTCTAAAAGAGAATGCAATCCAACACACTTCCAATACAATGATACTCATGTGTATTTATCCTTTCTCATGAGTATTCCTAGGGGTCTTATGCAAACTACCCCTTAGTATTATATTAGTTATGTTTAATTACATAGTGATCATATTCAATTAGTATAGCCACATTACATTTATTATCCCTATGGATACCTCCCTGGGTACCCCATATTATCCTCCCTAGTTACATTACACCCTTGGAGTGTTTGGAGACTCTCTTCAATTCGCAAATAGAATCATAGCCAACCATATAAATATGGTTCTCTTTTCAAACAAGAAAGGAAGAGTGTCTTTATCAAATATACCCTCAAAGAAGATGTAGATGACCTAATAGTGGATTAGAAACTATTTGATATTAAGCCAAAAAAATGGAAGTTCACTTCAACAAATAGGAAATGTGGGCTTAGGTGTATTCTTGAGAAATTGGATCACTTTCTCCTTCATAGCACCTTCTTATTAGGAAATATTCATACAGATTCATCATTTATTCCCTGTTAGGTTTCAAATAATAATCCTATTATTCTCATTCTTCAAGTAGATATTTATTATGGACCAATACCATTTATATTTAATCCCCTTTGGGTTCACTAATATTTCTTCGTGAATATTATGGAACAAGCATGGAACCTAATAATTCCAGGTTCCTCGTCCTTCATGTGGGAAACAAATAATTGAAGAAATAAAACAAATATCAATGCATGGTAAAAAATCAGTTATGTATCTCCCTCTAGGCAAAGGGAGGGTCCATAAAACCAACTAAAACAACTTCAATTAGTAATGGAGAACCAAGAAATTACCCCATCATTATAGACCAAAGAGATGAAACTAGCAGGGTAGTTTCATAAAGAATTTCACAAAGAATGGGAGCATTGGAGGATGAAATTGAGGATTTTGTGGTTTAATTCCATAGACCAAAACATGACATTCTTCCACAAACAAGTTCAAGCTAGGAAAATATGCAACCATATTTAGGAAATCACCCTTGAGACCAAATAAAGAGAAACCCATTAATATTTTTTTATCTTGATCCCTGAGGAGAATATTCTGACCTCCTTTGGTAGATTTATGTCAATTTATCTCAACAACGCCTCTTATAAAATACTAACATTTTTTTCAGGTTAAGCAATTTATTTTCCAAGCTTATCTTAGAAAACCAAGGGGGATTTTTGTAATACAATAGAAAATATTAGATAATATACTACTTGTTCAAGAGGTGATCCATTCTATTTGGATTAATAAGAAGAAAGGAATGTTTATAAAGTTAGATATGTCCAATGAATTCAACAAAGTGAGGCATTCATTCCTTCACACCATCCTAAATAAATTTTTTTATTTTCTTCAAAGTTTACTAACTAGATTTCATGTTGTATCAACCAACCATGGATATTTCCCTTCATGAATGGAATATTGACACCCTTATTTTGAAGTTGATAATGTCTAAGGAAATACTACCACCTATTACCCATTCTCTACATCCTAATGGAGGAATATTTGGGGTGAAAATTGAATATGGAGAGGGTATCCAAGAACTTAATGGGTATAAAAAGTGATAGGAGGGGTGAAGGTGATCAACCAATCCAAATCCATTGATGACATTTTCTTTATTGGAGGAGCATCAATGGTTATAACCCGAATATTCAAAAGAGTCTCATATTATTACTTGGATACTTCAATAAGGAAAAATAATTCAAAGAGAAATATCTATGGTTGGAACACTAACCATTTAGATCCTTCAACAAATTCTTAGGATCGTGAAATTCTCATTAGTAATCGACTTGATTTTTTTTACATATATTGGGATCCCTATAGCACTAAAGTAGTCAATATATGAATGAGCGGATGCTAATCCTACAAAATGTAAAATCAAAAATGACACAATGGGGCTTGCAATGGCTTAATCTAGCTGAAAAGGTAGTACTAATTAATTCTATTACACCATCACTCCTTATTTTTCAAGGATACACTCTTTTAGCACTAGCAAGAATCATGTGAAGGATTAGTATAAAAATTATGAAATTCCTCATGAAAGGGGGTAAAACAAATAATAAAAAAATTCTGATAATATAAGACCCTAGTTTAATTAACCTAGAACTATAATACAATATTCTATGGATTATGGTCATAGGAAAGAATGAGTGGTGGAAGGAGATCATGCACAAAAAATACCTTTAATGGGGTCGACTTTGTAGTATATAAGATTTCATTCCTGACCAAGAAAGATATTATATTTGATGCTTATGTAGGGCCATTGTCCATATTATTCAATATAACCTCTCTTATGTCCCAGAGAATGGAAAAAGAATTAAATTTTGGAATTAAAAAATAATGTTATTCCCCCTACTCAATCGAGACCTTTCATTATTAGATATCAATATTGACTATATACTTAGGGGATTACTACTATGTATGATCTTTCCATATAGGAGCCATCACAATATAGAAGGTATCTAGGGTGGAAATACCTCCCTCCTATAAATAATTTAATGGTCTAATTGACCTCCCTTCTATCTCATCTCAAAGGAACTGTAATGTTCCCCAGCTTGAATAAGGTCCATTACTTGAGGAATACACATAAAATGAAATTTGTATGTTAACTAATTATGTAGCTTACCATCTATGGGAATACACATTGATTTAACCTTTCCTGATCCCATAAATTTAAATTCATCCACAAAATGATAAATAACAAGAATGAGGCTAATAAACTCATTATAGTAGCATATAAAACAATCTCATACATAGAGTTAAGGCACATCAATTTAGCTCCTAAATATAACATGAAACAAGATAAAAACACTTATCTTTCTAAATCATTTGTGAAACTAAATTCTTGGGATGGACATTCCACCCAACCATGGACTTGTTGTTCCATATCTCAATATAAATTCACCCCTAATCTAGGGCTAGGAATCCAAAAACTAGGGTGGTCTCTCGTTGTCCACTCACAAGTAAAAACATCCCACAACCCACTAGAATTCTCCTAAAACTATCTTAATTTTCCCCATCTCTCTTCCTCTCCACTTGCCCAACACAAGGAATGTACCCCTTCACTATTCTTAGCCCATCGTGCATCCCATTCATTTATCAATGTCTCTCTAGTGTAGGTAACTAGGAATATCACTACTAGGAAACTCAAGGGAACTCATTGTTAGGAAAACTACCGGGAAATAACATCAAAAAGCTTGCTACTATTGTGCAACTCGCATCGGAGTTCACTCTTCAATCCTAACAACCTTATTCTTCTACAATATTGACAACTTTATTTTTCATTCTTCATCTCCAAAAATGATCCAAAATTCACCCTCCATTATTTCTCTAGCTCCATTGCTCTTATTTTATATTCTCTGCATGTTGTTCATGCAAAAACATGAAAGTCTAAACTGCTCCCTCTACCCATATGGATTTCCTCTCTTTTCTCATTTGCTTGACTTACAATCATCCCCGAGTTTATTGTACTTTAGTTCATCTCTACAATAATCCTGGGATGTGACTCCTTGTTGTTGGATTACTAAGAGGGGGGTGAATCAGTAATAGAGAAATATAAATCCTTTTAACCAAAGTATGTAAGTGTTATTTATCTTTCTAATCAATATAATATTATCATCCAATAAGTGTGGAGTAAATAAACCATAAACAATGAACAATCATACGCATGCATAGTACACTAGTATTTTTATGTCGAAACCCAATGTGTGAGAAAACCACGAAATGGTTTTTCTTATATGTATTTAAGAATTACATTCATTGGAAGCACCTACTTCCTTTGTTCTCTAACTGCAACTGGAAGGAAGCTCCTACCCCCTATATTTTCAGGCTACAAACTAAGGGAAGCTCCAACTCCCCAATTATTTAGCTACAACCAGAAGGAGGATACAACCCCCTATGTTCTCCAGCTACAATCGGAAGGTGGATACAACCACCTATCCTTACCCCGTCCTACTGCTCTGAAATATAAATAAAATGATGAAACCACTGCCACATTTTCACTCTGATATATACCACTGTAAACATATACCAATCTGTGCCAACAACCTGTACTCAACCTGTACCAAAGACATGTGATCAACTTGTACTGATAACCTTCTTGTACCCAAAAAAACACAATAGGTACGTGACTTGTTTGTGGTGCATCTCACGTATGTACACGACATGTCTGTAGTGAAACATGCATATGTACGCAGTCTATCTATACTGCAGCTTGTGTATGCCTTCTAAAAACTAGGGTTTTCTCTTTCCTGAAAAAACTCTGACCCTTTGTTGCCTCTATCACTTCAACCTGTAACTTGTCACTGTGTCCAGACTATAACTATGCACTATTCATACATCCTTATACATATTCTTTAACCAAGTGCATCTATGTCTCTCTAGTCATGTGTCGTACAAGTATGTATAATCATGAATAATTATAGTAACCCTCACATGGACTATACATCAAATCCTTACTGATATAAAATATCTCAATACATCAACCACTTCATAAATACAAGCTCTCAACCATGTACCACAAAAACCCTTAACCATATGCCAAGAAATACAAGATATGCCTCAACACCAACAAGATGTACCAATGAAAAGATATTGATTATACCAGCACTATATTTCTATATATCTTATTTATAAAATAGGTGGCATGCAACCAATAGCTTCTCTAGGGAAAATCCTCAAACCCCCATGACCATATATCATGTATAAAACAATATCCAACTACACATAGAAATAATACATACCTTTTGAACCTTTAGATAGATTTGTTGTACCTGATCATTGTGGACCTTCTTGGGATTTTTCTTTCAGACTCTAGAGACCTGGCATCTTCATCTTCTCAAGTTTTCATGACTTTTCCCAACTGTATGTGATTGTTCATTCTTCAAAATACATATGTACACGCTTTATTTTCCTTTAGCCTGCGTATGTACGTGCTATGTTGTCCTTTAGCCTACGTATGTATGTTCTGTGTTCCACTTTATCTCACATACACCTCAAAAACTAGGGTTTTGTGAGTATTTTTTTCAATTCCAAAAATTTCACCGTCAACCCTTCATGCTACCTCAGACTTGCGCAACTTCATATGTATCAATGAGTGTCTGCAATAAAACTTACACAATAATAGATATTCGATGTGCTCAATAGGTGCTAATAGGAGATTCTTTCTATCTTATTTATACTTCCATGTAGCTTCCTCAAGGGGTTACCTTCTAACAAACTTAACCCAATTTCCTTCTTTTAGGGATAACCCACTTCTAACCACTTGTCCATTTCTAACTCACTTTGCTACAAATAGTAAATTATCCACTTCTAGTTGCAACTAAATTGTTTTTCATTATTTTCTTATTGCAACAAACCCATGATTAACTCCTAGTTTCACCCATTTGACTAGTCGACGTTTTCTAGGAGCTTCTAGAATAATTTGACTTCTTGACCTTCTAGATAACTCATGAGGGTTCTCCAACTTCACAAGCACATAAATCTCTAACCTTGAGGAGTTATGTGGCGTTCCACATATCATCGAAAATTCCATGACATGTACTATCCATATAGAATAGTTTTACCTACAAATATATTAATATGCATACCATTATACATCAATCAAACTAAAGTCCCTTAACCATATTTTTGATACCGGACTTTCTTCAAGGGTTGACATCAATGACAACCAACCCAATTAATCAACAATCTCCCCCTTTGGAATTGATTGCAACACTATGATGCAACACTGAAGTCATATCGCTCATCCTCCCCCTATGACCATCGTTCCCCTTGGAATCATGCCTATCTACTCTCTCTCCAAGAATCTAACTCTTTATCCTGCCTATGATGAATCTCTCCCCCTTTGACATCAATAGAAAAGGTAACTTCTTGTCTGGGGCTACTCCCCCTAACTGAACTGTCCTTGTGAATTCTCCCCCTGATTGAATGCTTCCTGAAACTACTCCCCCAACCTGAACTGTCCTCTTTATGGTGCTTCCTCGTGTAATTCTAAGACATATAAGACAAGCATTCAAAAGAATTCATTTGGAAGTAGAAATTACTCTGAGTCTCTGGTGAAGATACTCAAAGTCTTTCCTTGGAAGCATTTTTTTGAAGATATATGCAACATGTTCTTTTTTTCCCACATATTCAACTTTGATATTCTTCTCTACAACCTATTCCCATAGAAAGTGATACTTGATTGGAATGTACTTCGTCTTGGAGTGCATCACTGGATTCTTTGAGATAATTATAGCACTTGTATTATCACAATATATTGGAATGGGATCATCATACTCAACCTGTATATATGTCAGATTTTGTTTCATCCATAGAACCTGTGTGCAACATGATCTTGTTGCAATATAGTATTATTATGTTGTAGACAATGATATTGACGACTATTTCTTGCTTATCCAAGATACCAAACATTCACCCAAGTAGAACGTTCCTCCACTAGTGCTTCGTCGGTCATCAATGAAACCTTCCCAATATGCATCCATGTAGGAAATAAGTGATAGATCATTTTCTTTTGGATACCATAATCCAAACCCTTATGTACCCTTGAGATATCTCAAAATTATCTTCACTCATAGAATATGTGATTCCTTTGGTGCTGCTTGAAATCGTGCCACATGTCCAACTGCTTGCATTACATCTGGTCTGGATGTTGTCACATAAAGTAAGTTAACAATCATTGACTTGTACTACCTATGATATGTATACTTTGAATCATCATCTTTACTCAACTTGCAACCGATTTGCATAGGAGTATTAATTGGTTTGCAATCTTCAATTCTAAACCTCTTTAGCATTTATCTGATACACTTATTTTGAGAAATAAAAATTCCTTGGTTTCTTTGACATATTTGAAGACACAGAAAGAAGGATAATTCTCCAAGTAATGAAATTTCAAATTCATTTTTCATATCCTTTGCAAATTTCTATCTTAACATGTCATCATCACTTCCAAAAATAATATCATCAACATAAACTTCAATTAATAAAATACCATCTTCAGTTACCTTGATGTAGAGGTTGTTGTCTACATTTCCTTTTCT
>ML808270.1:113070-125695 GCA_009831015.1 Picea engelmannii
CATTCAGAAAGGATGATTCCAAGCCCATTTGATACACTTTAATATTCTTGGAGCAAGAATAATCTAGGATCAATCTGATTTCTTCAATTATGGCAACTGGGGAAAAATTCTCCTCAAATTTGATACCTTCAACCTGTGTGTATCCTTTATATGTCAATCTAGCTTTGTTCTCGGTAACTTGTCCATCTTCATTCAATTTATTTATGAAGACCCACTTTGTGTCGATCACATTCTTGTACCTTGGTCTTGGAACCAATTCCCAAGTTTCATTCTTCTATATTTGATCTAACTCTTCATTTATGGCCTTTTTCCATAATTCATCCTTGTTGGCTTCTTCAAAACTGTTTGGTTCAATCGAGAATAAGAGTACTAGGTGCAGTTGTTTTGGTGAACAAATTCTTCTTCTAGTCTCAATTCCTTTATCTTTGTTCATGATAATATGATCTGAAGGATGATTCTTATGTATTGTTTTGCTAGGTGTCTTTGGAGGTGTTTGTTGTACTTACTCTTCTAATTCTATATGATCTTGTTCATATTCCCTATATGTTTCTTCTTCATCCTTTGATTTTTCTTTGTAAACATGTTCCACTGACTCCTTTTCTTCTTCCTTTAATTTTCATCCACTTGTCTCATTAACCGTTACATTGATGCTTTCCACAACTTTCTTGAGCCTTAGATTGTAACATTTGTATGCTTTCCTTGTACTTGAGTAACCAAAAAGTATGCATCTTTCCACATGAGAATCAAACTTTCTCATTCTTCCATCTTCTCTTTTAATGTAACATTTGCTTCCAAAAACTTTGAAGTGCTTCAGATTTGTTGGTCTATCTTTCCATAGCTCGTAGGGAGTTTTGTCACTATTTTTTCTAAGCATTACTTTGTTTTGAATGTGAACTGTTGTATGCACTGCATGTTTCCAAAAACTATCTGTCAACTTAGAATCTATTAACATTGTTCGATCCATTTCCTATATTGTCTTATTCTTTCTTTCGACAACTCCATTTTGTTGAGGTTTCCTAGCAATGGAGAATTTCCTTTTTATTCCATGCTTGCTGCAGAAATCCATAAATTCCTTTAAATTAGACTCTCCTCCATTGTTCGATCTTAAGCATTTGATTTTTGAATCCATTTCATTTTCAACCATTTCCTTGTATACCTTGAACGTTTCAAATGATTCTAATTTCTTCCTGAGAAAAAAAACTACATTCATCCTTGTATAATCATCAACCAATAACATAAAGTATTTCTCACCTTTTAAACCCTTTGTTCTAGTTGGTCCAACTAGATCAGTATGCCCAATTTCCAATGGTCTTGTTGTGGATTATTCCTTTGATTTGAACCTGGTCTTTGTTTGTTTTCCTTGTTGAAAATGCTTGCATAATGTGTTGGTTGGCTTTGTGATCTGGGGAATTTCTCTGACTGCTTCCTTTTTGTTGACTTTGACTAGGTTATCAAATTTTATGTGACCCATTCTTCTGTGCCATATCCAAACTTCATCTTCCTTTCCTAGAAAACACTTTTCACTTCCAATTTCACTTAACACATATATGTTACTTGAAGTTCTTATAGTCGTTGCAACCAATTTTCCTAAACCTTCTTTTCGTATCTTACACTTATGTGAATCGAACATAAGTTTGTGACCTTGGTCACACATTTGACTTTCACTTAGAATATTATGTGATGCAGGAGCATCGCCAACACATCAAGCGAGCCAACGCCGAAGCGGAGGACAGCTGGACAAGCCAGCACAAATTTTGAAAACACTTTGAAATTGTTGCGCAAATCTTAAATGAGCCATTAAGATGAGGCGCACTTGTATATTGTAAATGGACCTTGAGTGGATAGCTCTCATCCTTAGTAGATAGATGGCATTTAAAATAGTTAATGCAGGTAGATAGAAATTTAATTTTAGATTTGATAGCTTTAGAGCGCAAGAGGGAAACGGGATATAGACACCCTCATTGTGCATTTGTAAGGTAGAGGATTCAGAAGAATTTGGAGCAAGAAGAACCAGAGAGCTGTGTAAAAACACCCATGTACAGACATTTGAATTAATAGAAAGCTTTGATTCAAATTCATGGTTTGTGTTGTTCTTTATGTATTGGTGTTGAATGATAGGCTCATGAATGTTTGCTTCCTGTCATACATTTTCTTTTATATGTTGTGTATGTGATTTCATGTATGAATTGAAGCCTGAGAGGGAGATGGAATGAGTTTCAATTGTTTCTCTATTTGAGCCAGAGAATTCCTGCAAGGAGTGCAGTTGAAGTGTCCGCAAGGAGTGCATTGACAAAGGGTTCAGATAGAGATAGTTTTTGTTCTCATTCATCCAGAAGTGCAGTTGGGCACAGGATTTGTGCAAGGAGTGCGTAGGCCGGGTAAAAGTCTCAGGGTTGTGAACCTGAGTGAATAATTTGACAGACTGTTGCTGCAAGTGTGCGCAGAGTCAAGTGACTTCAACACTTCGACGTTGTTGAAGGTTTTCCACAAGGAGTGCATGCAAGATTTTTCTTGAAGGACTTGAGTTCGTGGGGAAAATCTCGGGAGGGATAGGACCATCAAATTTGTTGAAGGACAACATAGAAAATTTGTGCCTTGAAGGTTGGAAAGAAGCGTCGCAAGTTTGCACGCAGGTGGATAAGTTTTGTGGAAGAACACTTAGTCATTTTGTGGATTGCATAAGGAAGAACGAACGGTCGATATCTCCCAAGGAAAATTAGCGAATCACCGTGAGCCGTTTGATCTCGCGGGGGTGCAGGGGGATATTGCAGATATTCCCATAGTGTTTAAAGCTCAAAAGGGGCAGAGTCATTGATCCAAGCCAGCCAAGGGGCGTTGGATTATTCGCAAAATCACCTATTGGGATTTCGTAATAAAGGAATCGAAGATTTGGTAACGGGAGTCGCGAAATTGCGATACACGATATCCCGACGGCTACTAGTATAGTGTGGGGCCACAAGAGTTGGTGGTGGACAGGTAGCACACTATATCGGGGTTCGGGAAACGTAAAGTCCCGAAACATTGGATATCAGGATGCGTGATCCCGCGAAGTCCGAAATCCCGACAAGGTGACGGGACCGTTGAAAAGTCAAAGCCGCGAGCTCATCGGAGTTTCAGCATATCGGGACTCGGGAGTCGAAGAAATGAGTTGCTCGACACCACGAGTGCCGAGATCCCAATAGAGAAAGTCCCGACAAAGGAACGAAAGGGTCAGCGTTGACTAATATCGGGTCTCGGAGATTCGAGAGTCCTACGCTCGATCACTGACCTCGCAAGGTTGTGAAGTCTGATTCCCCAATAAGTAAAGAGAGGGGGAGTCGCGCAAAGAGATCTGTGGGTGCAGATTTCCCGATAGGGAAATAGAAGGACCGGTTAGTGTTCTTCGGGTCAAGGAAAGAGAAGATCCTGTGAGAAGGCGTGCCTGCGGGTACGAAGCTGCGTCATTATGTTTCATATCTTCCCCTAGTAGAACATTTTATGCCTTGGTATTCTTGTTTGCAATTATGATTGTGCATTTTCCAATGATTCTAGTTGAGTCATCATTTCCAAAGGATATTGATCCATCTCTTTCCTTTCTCAACGTTAGAAACTTATGTTCATCACCTGTCATGTGTTTTGAGCAGACACTGTCAAAATAACAACCACGTTTCTTGTATTTATCATGTAGACTGAGTGTGTATTCTTCATTTTTATACTAATATGTTTTCTTATCCATATTCTCTATTGAGGTTCCTATATGTGATTGTTGTTACTCTGTTGTGATTCTCTAGGAGGGAATGTCATTCTACAATATTTGGCTATGTGTCCAAAGTTATTGCACTTGTCGCATTCCACTTCAGTTCTCAATGATTCAAACATGTGTAAATTTTTCTTTGTGTTTCACTAGGCCTTCTTGGATAACCATTTTTTCATGACTTTCAAAGTTGTTTATGTTCCTGCTATTATCTCTGCAATTTACATATTTATGTCCAAAATTCTTACATGCATAACATAAACCAAAAAACATAGTTTGATACATGGGAGTTGAATATCTTATGAAAGGATTTAATCTTATGAATTTTTCTTCTTATTGAGGCCTACTTGTTTTTGACTATCATTGATTCTGAAATATGAATATTCTAGGTGGAGTGTCCCTGTGATCTTCCCTGTAAAACTTCTTGTCTCCTCTAAATGTATATGCATATATTCTTGGTTGTGTTTCTTGATCTCTAGTTTTGGATCTTGAGCCTATTTCTTTATGATTGTATCCTACCCCGGACTTGTCATGATGTGGCCCCTAACTATTGATAATTTTGTCCAAAACCTTTGAGTTTTTCTGCATGTTTTTCTGTTGAAGGTATTTTCTCAATGTAACAATCTCTTCTTCCAAATTTCCAATGATCATGTCCTTTTCTTCCAACTGTTATTTAAGTGCTTCTTTGATTCTTTTGTTCTTCAACTTGAATTTTTAGATTAGAGATCATCTACTCCAATTATTCATAGTTTGAGTTTTTTGTTTCCTCTTTTCTTTTTAGTTCTGCCTATAGTGATTTGTTTTTCTTATTTTCCCTTTTTATAAAATCTATGGCACTCAAAAATTCTTCTATGTAGTCAACTTATTCCTCTTCATATTCTTATTTTGTGTCTTCTTTATCGGATTTTTATATTGCCATGAATAGAACTCTTTATGTTTCACTTTCACTAACTTCATTTTCATCTGATGAGGAGTCGTCTACTTTGGTGCAGAAAATTTTCTTGAAGACTTTCTTTTTTGTTCTTTTGCCTTTACATGTTTTTTTTCTATTTGAATCATCTTTTTCATTTCTTTATTTTTCTTATGAGGAAATTTGTTATCAAAATTACCAATACCATCACAATTAAAACAAATCAATGGAAGCTTACCTCTATATCTTTTGTCGGTTCCCTTTTTCAGTCTTCTGACAAAGTTGGTTACTTCTTCATCGTCTTCCAATATGTCATTGTTGTTTCTATCTTGTTTTTCCTTTTTCTTGCCCTTTTTCTTTGACTTCTTGGATGCTTTGAATGTTGCTTCTTTTATAACTAGATTCTCATGTTCAGTTCTCATTTCATAGGCTGTGAAAATTCCATGTAGTTCATCCATGATTATTGAGTCTAGATCTGTTCTTTCTTCTAGTGTTGAGATCTTAGGATCAAATCTCATTGGAAGAGATATTAGTGCCATTAGAACAATTATAGATTCATGAATTTTTTCTCCCAATCATATGATTGCATTCACTATTTCATCAAATCGTAAGAAGTAAGCTGCAATATTCTCATCTTCCTTCATCTTTAGTTGTTAAAATTGACCTCTGTAATTTTGAAGCTTTGCTTCCTTGACTTTTGCATCTCCTTCATAAATATTCTGAAGTTTTTCTCAAATCTATTTAGCAGAGTTGCAATGCATAACTTTGAAATATATCGAATCACAAAGACCATTCTGAAGTGAATTTGTGGATTTTGATTTATTTAGACTGAGTTTTCTTCCATTGTCATTTTTAGCGGAATTGTTGGTTGTTTATATCCATCTACAACTAATTGCCAAACCTCGAATCCTTTTTCCTATACATATGTTTTCATCCTTCTTCTCTAGAATGCATAGTTATATCCATCAAACTGTGGTATTCCATTTTTATACATATTATTTCTCTCCATGATCTACCTTTTAGTGGTTAAATTGATTTCTGAAGGAACCCACTCTGATACCAATTGTTCGATTACTAAGATGGAGGTGAATCGGTAATAGAGAAATATAAATCCTTTTAACCACAGTATGTAAGTGTTATTTAAATTTCTGATCAATATAACATTATCATCCAATAAGTTCAGAGTAAATAAACCATAAACAATGAACAAACGTACACATGCATAGTACACCAAAATTTTTAGGTGGAAACCCAATGTAGGGGAAAACCATGGAAAGTTATTTCTTACATGTCTTTAATAATTACATTCACTGGAAGAACCAACTTCCTTTGTTCTCTAGATGCAACTGGAAGGAGGATCCTACCCCCTATATTTCCAGGTTACAACCTAAGGGAAGCTCCAACTCTCCAATTCTATGGCTACAACCAGAAGGAGGCTACAATACCCTATGTTATCTGGTTACAACCAGAAGGTGGCTACAACCACCTATCATTTCCCTGACCTACCTCCCTGAAATATAAATGAAATGAGTAAACCATGGACACACTATCACTGTGAGATATACCATTGTAAACCTATACCATTCTGTGCCAACAACCTGTACCCAACCTGTACCAAAGACCTATGATCAACCTATACCAATAACCTTCCTGTACCAACAAAAACCCAATAGGTACGCGATCTATTTGTGCTACAACTCGCATATGTACATGACCTATATGTAGTGCAACCTGCATATGTACACAGCCTATCTATACTACATCCTACATACGCCTTCTGAAAACTAGGGTTTTCTCTTTCCTAAACAACTATGACCCTTTGTTTCCTTTGTCACATCAACCTACAACCTATCACTATGTCCAAACTGTAACTTTGCACTATGCATACATCCTCATGCATATTCCTTAACCAAGTGCATATATGTCTCTCTAGTCATGTGTCATACAAGTATGTATAATCATGAACAAGTATAGTAACCCTCACATGGACTAGAAATCAAACCCTTACTAATATACAATCTCTCAATACATCAACCACTTCACAACTACTTCATAAATACAAGCTCTCAACCATGTACCACAAAAACCCTTAACCATATTCCAATAAATACAAGATATGCCTCAACACCAACAAGATGTACCAATGAAAAGATATTAATTACACCAGCACTGTATTTCTGTAGATCTGACTTATACAATAGGTTCCATGCAACCAATAACCTCTATAGGGAAAATCCTCAAACCCCCATGACCATATCTCATGTAGACAAAAATATCCAACTACACATAGAAATAATACATACATTTTGAACCTGTAGATAGATTTTTCATACCCGATCATTGTGGACCTTCTTGGGATCTTGCTTTCAGACTATGGAGACTCGACATCTTCATCTTCTCAAGTTTTCATGTCTTTTCCCAAATGTACACGATTTTTCCTTCTTCATCATGCATATGTACATGATATTTTCTCCTTCATCCCACGTATGTACATGCTATGTTCCACTATAGCTTGTGTACACCTCAAAAAATAGGGTTTTTTTCAGTATTTTTTTCAATTCTAAAACATTCACCATCAACCCTTCTTGCTACCTCATACTTGTGCAACTTCAAATGTATCAATGAGTACCTGAAATAAACCTTACACACTAATAGATATTCAATGTGCTCAATAGGTTCTAATAGGAGAGACTTTCTCTCTTATTTATACTTCCATGTAGCTTCCTCAAGGGGTTACCTTCTAACAAACTTAACCCAATTTCCTTCTTTTAGGGCTAACCCACTTCTAACTGACTTTTCTACAAATAGTAAATTATCCACTTCTAGTTTCAATGAAATTATTTTTAATTATTTTCTTATTGCAACAACTTAACCCATTATTAACTCCTAGTTTCACCCACTTGACTAGTCAACTTTTTCTAGGAGCTTCTAGAATAATTTGACTTCTTGACCTTCTATATAACTCATGAGGGTTCTCCAACTTCATAAGGAAATAACTCTCTAACCGTGAGGAGTTATGTAATGTTCCACATATCACCAGAAATGGCATGACATGTACTATCCATCTAGAATAGTTTTACCTGCAAATAGATTAATCTCCATTCCACTATACATCAATCAAACTGAATTCCCTTAACCATATTGTTGGGGATACTGGAATTTGCTACCAGACTTTCTTCAAGGGTTGACATCAATGACAACCAACCCAATTAATCAACACTTACACCCACCCTCTTACAAAACTTTAATGATAGGTCTCTTCCACACTCAAGGAAACTCAAAATTTTCACTCAAAGAATTAAAATCAGGAAAATAATTTTGGAATTAAACTCATAGCTAAAAACCCTCTTTCTAGACTCCTCCCCTCTTGTGGGTTTTTCATCCCTATTATAGCATTGTCTTACACCCTAGAGTCTCATGTGGGACTTATTGATGATGACATGTTGAGACACACTCTTGTACCTTTGATTTCAGTTACTTATAAGGACAATCACACTTGAACTACTTGACAGAGTGTGACCAGTCACTAGTTGTACATAGCATTTCATTTGTGATCGGTCAATAGTTGCAGTATTTTTGGGTCACGAATTCCTATGGACCCTTCTAGAGTCGGTGGTTCATGAGGATATAAGTGTTGTATGAGTTGGGTATCTCATGGTAGGATCTTGGGAATTCTCAATCACTTGAATTTCACTAAGTTATAGAGATCTAGAACCATCTCTTAACCTCCTTATCCAATATATAAAAGAAAGGCTATCCATCATAAAGGGGAGGAAGAATCATTTTCAAACACATGTTGTTGGATTTTCAGAAGAGCTTCTCCATATAGTTCATCCTTCAAATTAGGTTTTCCTTGATTGAGCTAGGGTTGAGGAGGAGAAAGAGAAAGGGTCAAAGGAGCATCTCTTTCATTCACTCAAGGTATGATTATTTAATTGATGTATTTATCTTTATTCATTAATATATATATATGGTTTTCCCCTATCCATATTGTTGAATTCAATTCTAGAAGGTAGATTTGATATCTCCTTGAGTAGATTGAAATAGATCTATACTAGATTTGAATTTCCTAACACTTGTAGGAGTTGTATGTTAGTATTTGTTTGTTTATTGTGTATAGGAAGTAGATCGCAAGAGCTAGATCTAGGATCTCAGGAGATTCATCATCCAAAAGCATGAAGAAAAAAATTGATTAAAAGGTATGCCATCCTTTCCCTTAGTGTAAAAGGAAATGAATTTAGTAGATCTAGGGAAAATTACTTACAAATCTATCCCTAGTGTCTGTCTTGGATCAAGAGAAGATCCAAGAGAGGTTTTTCTTATCCATGGGTCGTATTTATCCACAATAGAACTAGTTACTCCATTGGGGATGAATATTTGATTATTCTCTGGTTTGATTCTCCCTTTATTTTTTATTTTTTGAAACTTTCATGTAGTCTATTATCCTCCATATCATCTCCCAAGAGAGTATATCTTTTAGATCTATCATATCTGGGCCAAATTTGGGACTTTTCTCAAAATTTTGTAGACAGTCATTCATGTGTAGTTCATACTAGAGTGACTGGTCATGGGCCACATAAACATTCAACCATGATCACCTACAGAATGTTTCTAACTACATACCTGTTGGGTTATGACCTCCCCTGTAGGTGACTATTTTTCAAATCTTTCTTGATTTTTCCTTGATCATATTTGGATGTGTCTAGTCTTGTGAGCCTATAAGTGGTTTGATAGCCCTAATCTTCTCTCTATTGTGCATCTTCTTTAATTGTCCTATTTTGATTTAATTTGAGGTAGTTTGAGTGTCTTCGTTGGGTTTTCTTGGTTAAGAAAAGCTTATAGTCTAGTAGATGTTGATATGGGAAGTGTCCCTAATAGATATTTAATGATCTAGTAATGTGTCTTTTACCTTTTGCATCCGGTTTGTGAGTGACTTTGTGCATTTGGTTAGTATTTCTAGTTCATCTCTTAAGATTTGGGTTTGATTCTTGTAGAGACAATGGAGTGTGTTTTTCTGCATCACTACCAATATCCTACAAACCTTGCTTGTTTTTTGCTAGTTTTTGGTTTGTATATTTTTTTTCTTGATCGGTTTAAGAAAAAAAAATCATCTCAATAGAAAACAAAAAAAAAGAAAAAAAAACTCACTTGCATAAAAGTGTTTGAGCATTAGAAAACAAAAGTACATCATTGTGTTTGGTTAAAAGATCTTGTTCAGTTATTGGCTTGGCTTGCATGGTTTCTTGGTGATTGTGAGGTTGTTGATTGTAAATCTTGCAAAGAAAGGTCTTCTCTTCCTTCCTTAGCTAGCATTCATCGAAAGTGGAAAGATTGCATTGTTGCACTTGATTTTTACGTTGCTTTGTATTGGAAAGAGTCAAGAAAATATCATTGAAGTTTCATTCATTTCCCTTGACTTAACAATATCCATAAGAAAAAGAACGTACAATTTAAAATCAATTAGACTCTTTTTATTGATATCACACCAGCATTAGATACGATTTTAGGGCCTTGGTGTATGATTAGAGAGTTAACTCTCCAAGGCCACAAAATGAAACCTAGACGTCATTAAACAGTGTATAAATCCATCTTCACAACTAGTGTGTCGGGAAGCTCCTATAACATAGGACTAAAGAATGAGGCCGCATCAGGGAAAGTAGTGATTACCCCTCTCTGCTTGTTTTGTTGTTTTCTAGACTACTTTGACTACTATGTGTACGAGGGTCTCAAAGTGCCAAACCTCTCTATGAGGAAGCACTCTTGAGGCTTCAATATTTGTTTCCCTGCCCATACGTGTGGTCATACCTTCGACTATTTTTCCAATCACTGGTTGTGAGGCGGTAACCTTAGTTTCCATTCCTATGTAGCTACATAGGTCAATTCAGGTGGGATATACCTATAGTACCTGGGACAAATGTTCAATCACAGTTTCAGTTCCCATGGAGGGTGCCTGCATTAATAAAGGGTACTTGCACTGATCAAGGTTGCTTCACATAGATTATCATAATTTTTCCTCGCACCTTTTCTAGCCAATATTTTGGGGACTTTATCTCCCCTAGAGGATTGGTTTTTGGAAGGAACTATGATCCCTTATTTTTCTTGACTATTGGCCTAGATTTGTTAGAGGTGTGCTCTTTGGTTCTTATTCTACATCAACCTTAGGTTGATTGTTGTTTTTGTTTTAACACATATCGTTCATGGTGGATAAAAAATCATGTTGTTGGTCCCATCGAAAACGCGGATTTGTACCTATCACAAAGAAACAACCACCTCTTAAGTAGTGTGAGATAGCTGACCGAGAATTTGAAGAGACTGAAACATGGTCTAAGGAGAGTGATTTTTTTTAAGTTGAAGTGATCAACAAAATTCCTCCACCTCATTTTAACCCTCCTTTGACTAGTCCTAACGACCCTATACTTGTCCAAATTAGGGAAATATTTAGTGAGACATTTTCTTTGTTTAGTGATCCTTACATCATGTTGGGCCCAAGTGTTTTGTCCCGTGTACCTAAGCCTTCAATTCTGTCAATAAGCATGATAGGGGGAATTCAAGTGATGTCCACATTTTCATCCCTAAGATCCATTGGACCTACACCATCCATGTTTGTTTCCTCAAGTGTCTCCATTTGGGGGATGTCAGCCATGTCTATTTCTCCCTCCGTAAGTATACCAATCAATCCTACACCCATCCCATATGTTTTGATTCCCACATATGGATCTACTTATAGTGGGGGGGAAACCCCTAGTTTCAGCATGGGGAGTGGAATTCCTTCCACCTACACCATTCCTATGAGCAACCCGATAATGTCGAGAGTTATTTTTCCTTTCGATTGGAATATACCTAGTGTTTTGGGGGTTGTTCCCAGTCAATATGGGGGAATAAATTATTTTGGGGGATTCAATATCCCATGGGGTGTCACACCTTTTCCTTAAATATTTATTCCTTTCATTTATACCGTTGTTCCTAGGGGCACACCCCCTAGGGGAAATTTTTCATAGTGGGGTGATTATCCCTTTATCCATACATTTGGTCCTAGGGAGGGGGGGGTTCCCTAGGGATAGTTGTGATCTAAGAGGTATTTTTCCTTTAGGTCCCATGTATTCTTATGGGGGGAATCCTCTTGAGGGAATGTTAATTTCTAGGAGTAGTCATGCTCCTACGGGTACTCCCATCCTTAGGGGATATAACCCTTATAGAAAACCCAACCTCTCTAGAGACACCAACATGGAGGGACCAAAAGGTTCATATGGGTATCAAGGTGATTCATCCTATTCCCAGTATTTTTTTTCTCATATGTCATTTCCTTTCTTGGCGACGTTAGACTTTTTTTATCTATCATGTTTAAAAAATTATCACATTCTCCATTACCTCTCATGGCCATCTATACATGCAACACTCCCATCTGACATTCCTAATTTTGATAGAGAGTCGGGAGAAGACCCATCCACACACATCATGACTTATCATTTTTTATATCATGATACTAGAGCTTAAGGACCGATTGCTAGTGAGTGTGCAGGCCCAATCATCCAACGGTCACAAGTGAGCTTGATCTACGATGGAAAGCCTATGTCACATTGGGAAAGTTCATGGGATTAGCATGTGATTGGGGTGCAACAGTGGTTTTAAGAGCCACATGTTGAAGGATGGATGGTGTCACATGAAAAGGATATACAAAGAAAAAACACTCCCCCAGGGTCACAAAAATGGTATTTTAGTGTCGTCAAGTTGCCTATCTGCCCACTTAGCACATATTTGTCCATCCACTTAGCAGCACATGAACCCAACGCAGTCGGACACATAAACAACGAGGAATCCAGAGACAAATTGGCATGCCAAAAATGAATTTTGTGAGTCCTTCAAAGACAACCACTTGTATAAAGGGGCCCTCTTGGACTTTGGTCACCATATCAAACTCAACTACACGTAGACCGATCCTAGAGACACTTCAGCACTGACATGAACCAATATTAATCCACCAC
>ML808270.1:132638-146408 GCA_009831015.1 Picea engelmannii
TATGGAACTCTAAACATCTAGCTATGTAATTAGCCACTTCTTTCTTCATTTTGGACCAAAAGTATTGGCTCCTCATAGCTGCAATGGATTTTTTATATCCTAGGTATCTAGCATATGGCACATTATGCATTTCTCTCAACACTGTATTTTTCATCTCACTGGAGTTTGTCACATATACCTTACCTCAATACATGAGAACTCCATCTTCCCTCATCTTGAAATATTTAATTTTTTGTTGTAAATCTCCTTATTGTAATGTGTCCCTTATATGTAGGTAGAGTTGATATGAATTTTCTACTTCAATCATTTTATCTTGCATATCATCCTTGTACATGTTGATGGATGCAATATACATCTCATGCACCCTTCTGCTGAGTGCATCAACCAGCTGATTTTTTTTTCTTTTAACGTGTTTAATTTCGAAGTCACACTCACCCAGAAATTCAAGCTGTCTAGTTTTACTAGGATTAATGTTGGTTGTCAAAAAAATGTTTTAGACCATATTGGTATGTCCTTAGCTCAAATATTCTCCCCATGATTTAATGTCTTCTCATATTTAGTGCATGAAAAATGGTTGTTAATTCTTGATCATGTGTAGCATAATTTCTCTCATGCTCTTTCAATTTCCTGGACTCATAGCATACCACATGATCTGAAAATACCACATGAGTTTTGATACACACTTGATCCTTAAATATCAAAAAACTCTGATATTAATTCATCCCAAAGAATCCTTAGATTCCAATTAGTTCATATGCAGATAATAAAACATTCAGCCAGATTCGGGAATATAAATGAAGATTGCTTGATTATTTGCAAAAGGTCATGTGAATGTCTTATTTGTCCATAAACACATTAATATTGATGAGTAACTTGAAATGTAAATGAGATATCAAAGCAAAAAATAAAAGAGCTCAAATACACAAGTGATTTACATACATCATTGCATCTTCAAAGTCTCTTTAAATAGCATGATTGTTCTTCATCATCTCAAAATACCAAATTACATTACAATATAGGCTTACAACAACACAATTTTAAAGATGCCCTGAAAAATCCATTGCTCAAATGCAGAAACAGAGTACATCGTTGAATTCCTAGTGAAAAATAGTGCAAAATTGATATAAAATACATGAAATTCCATCAAGGTGACCCCTCGCATGCTTTATGTTGTAGCCTCATACCCTTCGTACTCTCAGCATGCTTTACGAGACTAAACTTTGCATAGAAATGTATGTACAAATCCATTGGAATGTGTGTACATCCTCACGGTGTGTGCCCATTAAATAGGGGAGCCTCCAAAACTGTACCCTGAAATTGTTGGCAACTTATTACTAAAATAGTCAGAATCTCCACCAAATGTGGAGCAGTTGGTGTGATGGTTAAAACCACCCGCTATTATAGCAGAGGTTTGGGTTCTATTCCTATGCATGGCATATTTCCTTGGTTATGTTTGTTATAGTTTTATAACATATGGCTATATTATAATATAATAAATATATATTGTTGGCATAGGGGCAGACCTAGGGTTCAACTCAAATAGCGCACCAACAAACCCTAACTACTGGCCCTTTCGGAGACACCTGTGAAGCAGATGAAGTCTCACCCAAAGTAGCAATAGGGGGTTGCAGGACACAGGTGTCTACAACCAGAGGAAGTGAAAGATGATTCTAGACTAACAACACAATATATCCTAGAGATTCTTTAACAGTCTTACACTTAGCTTCACGAAGTTAGCTTATACCTCTTATCTTTAGTAAGGAAACAACAATGTAATAATAGTGTAACAGATAGAAAATAACACAGCATCAACCATGAAGAAAAACAAGATTTACATGGTTCACCCTCTCCCTAGGGATACATCCACAGAACTGTGTTTCTTGATATATTAGATGAAAACATACAGTTCTATCTATGCACTTAGTTGTAGATCCTTCTATTTCTTCCTCTTCCTCTCTGTTCCTCTTTCTCTCTCCTCCCTGCGCACCCAGTTGCAGGGTTGATCTTCACACCCAGCTGAAGATCCAAAATACAGAATGCTCTTACAACAGAACACTTCTCTCAACAAAAACAATAATCACAACCTCAATAACAACCCTCTCAACTCTTCTAGAGCTTTATTTATACATTACAAGACTCTTAGACAACCTTAGACCGAAGCCTAGGTGTCAAAACCCTAGGTGCCAAAACCCTAGGTCCACATGACCCACCTTTTAAGGACTTCACTGACTTGTTATTCCTTCTTCTTCGCGAGGTGCTCCAAAAAACCCATTGATGTCTTCTTTCACTTGCTGACCTATCCACGATCCATGTTCCTTGTTGCTTTGTCTTCCTTGATCTTCTCCTTTAATGGATCGCTTTTCCTTTACTACATTCCTTCTTTTCTTCTTCTTTAACCACTTTGACCCCTCCTCGGTTAGTGTGCCTTCCACGTACTTCGTACTTTGTCTTTATTCCTTAATACATGTCCAAGGGCCAACAGGCCCCCAACACTCACATGTGACACATCCCGAGTCACTGTAGGGTTCAACCTTTTGTATTACTTCGACTGCAAACTACGCAGAGCAGCTTGTGCTTTCTTCTTTATCCCTCCCTATTGTGTGCACATTGTATTTTATGTGTCTGGTACCCAATTTCAACTGCACTTGGTACCTAGACCCTTCTTCCTTTGTTTTAACTGAGAGTTGTGAGGTAGATGGTTATAAAAATACTGCTTCAACCGGCTCCCATTTACTAAACCATTCTTCCATTCTCCATTAAGAGTCTTCAACTACGTAGCTCCTCCTTCTGTAACATAGGCAACTTCGAATGGTCTGAGCCAATGTGTCATGAACTTTATTATATGCTTCATGAATTTGATGTCATATAAAAGTACCAAATATCCTTGATTAAATGCTTTCTTCTTGATATGTCTATCATGGTAAGCATTTTTGCGTTCTTTTTGTACCTGCTGATGAAATCCCACAATGAACCTATCTTCCTCTAATTATATCAACTACGCAATCCTATCTTGAATAGTGCTAGTGTCATCCATACCTGCAAATGTTGCAATTCTTAAGCTAGGAACCAAATATTCCATAGGTACTACTACTTCCTGGCCATAAACTAACTTAAAGGGAATCTGCGTTGTTAACTTTTTGCAAGTAGTTCTATAAGCCCATAACACTGCTGGAATCCTCAAATCCCAATCATCTATGTTAACACTACAAATCTTAGTCAGCGTTGTCTCCAAGATATTATTGAAGGCTTTGATTGTACCATTCACCTGTGGGTGGTATGGAGTGTTCTTTTGATGGTGAACTTTGTACTCCTGAGTCAAGGCCTCAATAGGCTTCAATAGTTTTTTTGATGAAGTGTGTGCCTTGATCACTCATAAGGATCTTCGAGCATCCAAATATGGTTATGATATCATCAAAGATTAATCGTGCAACTGTAGTTGCACTACAGTCCTTAACTGCTCTTGCTTCTGCCCATCTGTTCAAATACTTTGTAGCAGTGATGATGTATCAAGATCCTATATGCCTTCCTGGTGGGTTGATAGGTCCCACAAAGTCAATATCCCATTTCTCAAATGCTTGTAAGGTTAATTGAGGTACTAAAGGAATCTCATCCCAATAGTCTCCAACATTAGCCAACTTAGGTGCTTGATTTGTTCCAATATTAACCTTATTAATTTTAATAGGCTTCCCAACAAAATGTAATTCAATCCCTGGCTCTTCTATGTATCTTTGTCCTTCAGTTTCTGCAATGTTTACATCCCTAAGGTCATCATCCTCATCAGCATTAATATTATAACAATCGTGTAACCGCTGAAGGGGCACAGTCCATTCATCTTCTTCTTGTTCAAAAGGGGGGTTAGATACTTCCTCAAAGACCTTCTATCTTGTAATTTGTAAATCCTGATCTACTGTGGGGTACTAACTTTCAAATAGGAACATAGCTATAAATTTTTGGGTCATACCATACCAATCTGTATTTGTTGAGCGTAGTTATGCTAGAAGATACCAGTCGATATCCATAGTATCTAAGGTGTTAATGAACTTATGTACCCATTTTTCCTTGGGAATGTTGCTCCAAGATTCCTCATAACTTTGTGCATGGTATTTAGCACAGATCTAACCTGTGTATTGAACTTCCCATCCTTCATCTTGGTCTGAAAAGCATACTCTCAATAAGGCGTAACTTTGCACCCACTTTGTTATGTTCTTTTTATGTGTTCCCCACCATCTAGCTGATGTTTCTTTCAAGGCTTCATCTAGTGCCAACATCCTCTGTTGTATTGGTACATTTCTCTCAAATTCAGCTAGAAATGTCTCTAAATGATTTAATCCATCAAATGTAGGAAGATTACTTACTTATGTGCCAATCCAGTGAATTTCCTTGGTCAATCTGGCACACCTCCATGTAGATACTTTATACATTTTCTTCTGCCAATTTTCCAATGCTTCTTCTGAGTCTGATGAACATGCACTTTCACTTTTCCAAATTAGATTTCCATCTGCTCTAGGATTAATATAATCATGGTGTCCTGCTGTCAGTTTAGAGATGTTCTCTAGCTCGTAGGCATGGTATTATTCTCTTATAGGTTTTGTGTATCTGCAACCTTCATCAGGATCAAGAGGTGCAATGACCTTAATAAAATTACCCTTGAATGTCATTCTTCTCATTTTTAGGTCAACAACAGTCAAATTGTTGAAAGCCCAATCAATACCTAACAATGCAGGGTAGGGGAAAATATCATCAACAATCTCAATCACTTCGAAGTCTGCAAATGTTCTTATTCCTTCGATGTCCACAGGGACATGCTCTAGTCTTCCAAAGGGGATCATTGCCTATTGGTTAGCCATCCTGAACCTAATAGGATAGTAAATCAACTTAGGTTTTCCCATCAATGCCCAAGTCTGATTCGTCTTAACATTTACTTCTAATCCCAGGTCGAGGACCACATAGTCCACGTCGTAGTCTCTAATATGAGCACTAAGGTGCAATTCCTTGTTTATCCTCCTTTTCCTAGATACTTGATTCACAGCTCTACTCAGCAGAGGATCTATTCTCCCAATTTCATATTGTCTTATCAGGTGTTGTAGTTCCTGCACATCTCTTTCATCTTTAATCAAACTGATACAAGTATACAATAATTCCACGAGTTTTCTTACCTCTTTTGCTTGCCTAGACTGGTCAATTGTTGGAGGCATGCACATTCCTTTACTTCTAGTTGTGCCCTAGATGAAGAAGCTTATTCTCCTACAAATTCTCTCCTTGCCTCTTCAAAAGTATGTTTTTCTCTCCTCTTATCAAACAATTGTGCCTTCTCTGTAGCTCTTTTGATACCTGATCCATATGTAGTATTTCCTGGAGTCATCTAGTCTTCTCATGTGACAGCACCTCCTCTAGTAATCACAGTGACTCTAGGATCCTCACCGCAAGGTTCAGCTGATATTAGTTGGACTTCCTGGTTTCCACCTAGTCTTTCCTGAAGTTTAGCTAACAATACTAGATAGTCTTCAATGACATGGTCAAATAAATTTCACTAGATGCAAGTAGTACAAGCATGGATGATTTTAAGGATGGAAATTTATATTAAAATGTAGAAACATGGGCTAATCTTACTAGTCCTTAATATGAAAAATGTAAAAATTTTGGCGATAGTTTGGTAAAAAAAATCAAATTTCTAAGGATTTTATATAGTTTCTATAAATTTTTGACGATTTTTAAGGTAAAATAATTTTATTCTATGGAATTTGGGCGAATCGTTTTTAGAAAAAATGGAAATTGGTGAATCTTTTTTTCGAGAAAACCATGGAAAATTAGCCCATTTGCGAAATTTAGCCCCTAAAATCATCTATGAGTATAAGGGTTCTAACAATCCCTTGCCAAATTTCTTGGCTGGGTGCAGTTATAGAAAATGATTTGACCTCGACCTCGACCCATACCTCCTCATCATCCTCTTCCTCTGAATCCACCACGAGGGTTTAATTTTCCTCTTCCTGTGGAATTGAACTGTGCATTATTTTCTTCTGACTGTAATTCTCCTTGAATTCTATATGTATCCCTTGACCTTTCATGCATGAGGTCATAAGCCCTACAGTCCTTCTCATCATGCCACACAGATTTACAAAATGTGCAATAAATATTGGTGGATGTCTGGACATATTTATGCATATAATAACATTCACCAGGGTGATGTCTATTTCTACATACCTCACACCATGGTAAATTAGCCTACTTCAAAGGGTTAGGTGCTCCAGAGGCCACGTATTCATTAAATAAAGGACATTTATCTTTTTCATGGCCCTATGATTTACATATGATACACCAGATGTCTTCTCTTTTCTCTTTCCCTTTATCTTTCTTCATGTATTAAACTTGTAAAGCTAAACTAGTTAATTGATTCAAAATTTGACTCATACCTGGGCTAGATTCTCCTACAGGGGTTGCTTCTAGTTTCATAGAAATCTCTAATGCTTCAGCCTATGAAGTGACCTTCTGTTGCATCAGAGGAACTCTAATGTGTGGCAGTAGGGTAGCGATGAACCATTTCTTACGATGTTCATCTGGGATCTGAAAAATTAAATGGCTTGTCAAGGTCTTAAACCTCTGATCAAATTCCCAAACATGTTTAGTTACCTTCTGTTTGATCTCCTTTAACTCTGTAATGCACTGTGACTCCGACTTAGTTTCTTGAACTCCACACTCAATGCAATCTTAATGCCACTCAGTGGTTTAGGTTGTATAAAAACTGTGACAAACTTCATATACTAGCTCAGGGCGCAGTCCCTCAAGGTAGTACTAAACTGAGCACTCTTAACAGCGTCATTGGTGACTTGATTAATGCTCCATACAGCTTCACATAAGAACTAGTGTTGGTAAGGATCCTCAGATCCATCTCCTTTGAAAATAGGTAATCTCAAACTAGGTGTCTTCTATTCTAGATAACCACTCATATAACTCCTTATGAACTCCTGTAAAGAAAATTCCATGCACATATGTAAAGATGTACCTCCCCAACCGTTCTTCTGTACTAATTCTAGGGTTCTTGTTCTGAGCTACAGTGAAGTCCATTTCTTGTTCTTCTATCCAGTTCTAAATTTATGTCTTCGATGGAAACCACCTTGAAATTCCCTCAAGAAGATATCGGTCCCGGCAACGGAACCATTTTTGGGCACAGGGGTAGACCCAGGGTTCAACTCAAACAACACACCAAAAAACCCTAACTATTGGCCCTTTCGGCAACACCTACAAAGAAAATGAAGTCTCACCCGAAGTAGCAATAGGCAATTGCAGGACACGGGTGTCTACAACCAGAGGAAGTGAAAATGATTCCAGACTAACAACGCAATATATCCTAGAGATTCTTTAACAGTCTTAAACTTATCTTTGTGAAGTTAGCTTATACCTCCTATCTTTAGTAAGGAAACAACAATGCAATAACACTGTAACAGATAGCAAATAACACAACATCAACCATAAAGAACAACAAGATTTAAGTGATTCACCCTCTCCCTAGGGATACATCCACAGAATTGTGTTTCTTGATATATTATATGAAAACATATAGTTCTATCTATGCACTTAGTTGCAGATCCTTCTCTCTCTTCGTCTTTCTCTCCCCTCCCTACACACCCAGCTGCAGGGTTGATCTTCACACGTAGCTGAAGATCCAGAATATAGAATGCTCTTACAAAAGAACACTTCTCTCAACAACAACAACAATAATAACCCCAATAAAAACCCTCTCAACTCTTCTAGAGATTTATTTATACATTACAAGACTCTCATACAACCTTAGACCGAATCCTAGGTGTCAAAACCCTAGATCCAAAACCCTAGGTCCACATGACCCACCTTTTAAGGACTTTGTTGACTTTCTCTTCCTTCTTCTCTGTGATGTTCTCCAGAGCACCCATTGATGTCTTCTTCCACTTGTTGACCTATCCATGGTCCATTTTCCTTGCTGCTTTGTCTTCCTTGATCTTCTTCTTTAACAGTTCGCTTTTCCTTTACTTCGCTCCTTCTGTTTTGCTTCTTTAACCACTTCGACCCCTCCTCGATTTGTGTGCCTTCCGTTCACTTCGTACTTTGTCTTTCTTCCTTAATACATGTCCAAAGGCCAACATATATATATATATATATATATATATATATATATATATATATATATATATATATATATATATATATATATATATATATATATATATATTATAATATATGTGCTAAAACTCCCATGCAATATTTCTTATATGGTTATCCCCCTCTAATCTTGGTGTGTGAGTTATATGACTTAACACATGACCTTAATTTAAGGGTCAAGGGATAGAAGGTTAGGCCCTCGACCCCTTTTAAGCCCAAAAAAAAAAATTTACATAGTTTAAAATATATATATGTCATACAATACTTAAGACTCGTATGGTGGTATGTTGGTTGTGGGAGCTTAATTATATCTCTTTCAGGAGGTAAATTTAGTTCTTCTACAACTCTTCGGGTTGGTCTTCTAGTGTATATATTTTTACACTCCATAGGACTCTTTTTTTCTACATTAGACATCGGTCCTTGTTTTAGTATGTCTTCCTCATGAAAGATTAGTTTCTTCTTGCTTGACCTGGTTTCCCTTGTAGTTGATGGAGCCTTCACTCGTGTCTTTTTAGGAATTTTTTATGAGTTGTTGAATTCTTTTGAAACCCTAGTCTTCTTTATAGGATTTGTTTTATGATATTTCTTTTCATGTTCCTCAAACCCTAATGAAGGAAAAAAATGTTCCTAAGAGTTATGAGTTTTGTCTAAATCTTGTATGACCAAAACCTTGATAAGTCCTTGATGGAAAAGACTGTATGGAGCATTTTTTAGATGGGTTTGTACTTTATTTTCCATATTAGTCAGACTTTTCAATAAATAGTAAGGTAAGTTCATTCTACTACTTCCATTTAAATGTAAGAGGAATCTCATAAGATAGCGATGAAAAGTAGAAAACCTATATTCACATATTATTTATATTTGAACCGCTAATAAAGTATTATCCCACTCTTCCTTCAGCCGTGTATTTGGAATCCCCTTTCTACATTATGGATATTTATGATCTGCAACGAGGAACTGATTGCAGAGGTCTGTTGGGACCTCTTTCTCTTTGAACCACTTATCTCCACTGATAGGTAATTTGAAAGCTGAGGAAATAGAATGCTTTGAAACTTGATTGATAAAGGTCTCCAATATGGATCTAGAGCCCATTGAAATTATTTTCAAAGGTCATAGAAACCTTGGTATGATTCCCCTGAAATGCATTGCAAAAATCATACCATTCATCTTGGAAAACTCTTTCTTTGATTTCTGGTATAGCATCCAACAACTCAATTCCATATGATTCCAGACGAAGGAGATGGCCACTTTTGTTGCGTGACATTATTGTGAATTACAAACCCTAGATCCTTTTTATATCAACTAGGGTTAAAATAGAATCTGTGAAGAAAAGTTAACATAACGGGATTTTATTTGCATATGAGAAGATAAAATGGTCAATTTTATTTGCCAACTCGTACTCTTCTGATCATAATGAGATCACCATATGGATAATACAAGGGATGTATCTTTAAAATTTCAAATAATTGTATAAGGTGTCAAGATGAGCCACAAGCCTGCATGATTACAATGCACTGTCGAAATATCCATATTTTTGAAGTGCACTTTTAGCAATGATGTTATTTTTGTGCTACAAAAAATCCACCTTTTCTGCAACGAACATTATTTATCCTCAAAAAATTAGGAAAGACGTGAAAATTTGTATTTTAAATCAATCTATCCCTTGATGTGCCAAATTAAAACCAATGCAATCACCTTTGCACATGTGTTATGAAAAAAAAACAAATGAAATTAAAACATGAACCTAACAAAGCAAAGACAATCACAATAAAGGTGATCAGAGAAAATAAGAAATAAAGAAGATAGAAAGGATATAATTGAAGAAGGAGACATGAATTAGTGGGCTAGGCTTAGGGGTAGAGGAGAAGTCATGTATGTACATTTAATTACTAACATTGGTTGCGTCTGGGGATGATGTTCTCCTTGTGAGACATCAAGAATTGCAGACCTTGTTCCTTCACTTTTTTATGTCTTTCTAAAATTCCTTACACTGCACCTTTTATGTTTATGTTGCTGAGTAAACTACTTAAGATATCATCAACTCACCTGTGACAAACTGAAAAAAAACACAATTTGAAAACAAAAATTGTTGCATCCAAGTGCCTACCATTGGGCTATGTAGTCTTATTTATTCTACCTTATGTCACACCAAACTGAAAAATGAAACATTGTTTACTAGTGTATCCATTGAGCTATGGAGTCATTTATTAACCATCTAATCTACAGCACACCAAAACAAGTTGAAAACTTAAATGCTCAGATAACAATCTTATTCTCCTACTCCTAACCAACGGAAAACAATTTGATAATGTATAGAAAAACTTCTAGTGTAGCCAAGTAATCATTTTACTGACAAAATAATCTTTTCCTTTGCAAGTAAATGAGAGAGTGCATAAATAGTTAACTTTTTGCAACGGTACTATAATATACAGCTTGTACTTATTGTTGCATTTTGATTGCATTCTGAGTGTTGCAACATTGGATCCATTTGAAAAAATTGTCTCCATGTAAGTTGACATTAGATCTTGAAGATAATGCCAAAAATCCACATGATCTAAAAGACAAAGTTGTTGTGTGAAAATTGTTTCATCAGCAAGACTATGTTCCATTTGTCCTCCTTGTAGCAATTTATGAATACCACCTGATTCATATCTTCCAGGAGTAGAAAAACACTCCTGAAACTACTCACATGTTTCTTGTACATGATTTTCTTTATCAGATTCCAAAGAAAAAGTTATCATGAAAATAAGAAGAAAGAAAGTTACTTTCATCCATTCCAAGAGAAGGAAAAGTATGTGCAATGAGATCTTGTTTATGTTGAATTTCCCCCTCATAGATAACAACCCAACTTTTATTATTTTGACAAATATGCAACAATTCAATTTCTTCACAACATTCTTGATAAAGAAATTCAACAGAAAAAATCTCTTTGCAATAATCATGAAAATAAACATTGAATTCCTTCAACAAAGAAATTCTAGAATGAGGTGAATCTCTACACCATTCTTGTTCCTTTCCCTGCAAATAATATATGAACATCTCCATCAAAATATATTCATGAACAATGTCCATTCGATGCATATATTCATGAAAATCCAATAAAAACTCAGTAGGAACATCCCAATCTTCTCCTTTAAACTTCGAAAGATAGTTTTCCCATTCATGTTTTTCAGGCATAGGATTCATAAATCCAGGTACGTTTGAAAAAAAAAACATACCTTTGATCCAAAATGAATTCCATTTATTTGGACATTCTGATCATGTGGAGCTACCAATGAATTCTTCAGTCATGGAGTCACTATGTGAATGATCTAGAGTCAAATATTTAGTGTATAATCCTTGTTCACCATCAAGAATTAGAGTTTATAATTGTCGTTCTCCTAGGGAAATATTTCTTCATTACTTTGTTCCATGGTAACGGTGCCAAAATATGTTATCCCTAAAGTTTGCACCAGACTGCTATGGAAAAAAATCTAGGGAACCTCAGTTATTGCAATGATTGATTGGTTTGGATAATGGATCAAGTAGTTTGGATAATTTGGATGGGTATGGGTTTGGTTGTAATATTTCAATTAAGTTCCAATAATCAGCAAGCTTTCATTTAGTCTAGTGTATTCACACTAAAATATCAGATAAAAATATCATTTGGATGTAAATGAAAAAGAAAAGAAGAAATAAACACAAGTTAACAATATGTTTAATTAGGTGAAGAATATTTCCAAGCTTAAAATATCATTTCAAACTTGAAACAAAATATTCAAATGCAAATACTAGAAATAGGTAATTTAACATTGGATCAAGAGAAATCAATGCTTTGTAGAAATTTCAATTTCATTCAAATAATATAAGAAAAATAAGACACATAGGAAGACAATCTAACCATCGGGGTGTTTGATTCCTTGAATATAAAAGTTTTCATGCTTTAATCTTCTTTACAGAGTATAGACCATTTCCCTTCTCTTCCACTCCAAAAAGACTGAACCCCTTTTACCCTCTCTATTTATTCCCCTTTTATAGATGGAGGGTACATACAAGTTTAGATTCAAGATCCTAAAACATAGGTTTAGTTATGATTGCATATTGATTTTCTCAACTTTTAAGATAGCATCTATGATCCACTTACATTGAATCTGGGTAAATTACAAAACTAGATTCTAGGTTCAAACTTTAGATCCTCTATTTCAGCATCACATCTTTAACTCCAAAATATGTCCCTTAATCCCTACAAAATATGATCCAAATAACCAACTTGAAGCAAAATATGTGCAAGAAGTAATCTCTCAGTCTTCATCTTTGATTTGGTCTTTGCAATTCATAGTATTGAACCTATTACAAAATGAGCCTTTGAATATCATGTAGTGCCTTAACAGTCTTCAAAAATAGAGGTGTTGCAAAAATCGTTGCCTTTCTGATGCAAACCCCCCTTCTCTCCTCGGGGCTGCATGACCTCTCGGTCAAGGATATTTAAGCACTCGAGCTGAATTAGTTCCTTGATACCTTGTTGGCCTCAACCTGAATCAAACACAGGCCCTTATGTCACCTTAGGCGTAGGTCGCATGGCACCCATGGGCCCCTTCCTAAGCGCTTTTCTAATTTTCAAATTTTGGGCGCTAGCTCTTTTCCACTAGCCCTTCTCCACATGTGACCTTGGGCTACGACCTGGGGCTTAATCTCTAGGGTGTTTCGTAACTTCAGTGTTCAAGAGTCCCAAACATTCCAAATCATTTTCCCCCAAAGTAACTTTCCACGAAGTTGTGGATCAAGTGCCACACGTCCTTCTCCAATGGATGGTTCAGATGGGGGTCGACACTTGGGAATTCAAACCTTAGGACTTCACCTCTCGGTTTCCCCTGAAGTACTCTATCTCTAAAGTGACGGAGCTGACACCATGTGTCCATGCAATTGATGGTCAATTTTTTAGCTTCTTACCTCTTGTCGGATGCACACTCCTGGATCCCGCGATCTGAGGACATGTGTCCTCCTCAAATCGACGCTCATATATGCGTCCCTACTTTGTGCCTCTGGCATTTTATATTTTCCTCACCTGCTTTCCTCCGAAATACCTTTCTCCTAAACTACACGGATCTCCACCATGAGTTCTTCTATATCAACAGTCTATATCTACCCGCTTCTTGTGACTTCACAAAAAGTTGACTTTTACCCCACGCAAAACTCTCGCAACTCTACCTCCCAAATTCTCCAATCTACTGCCACGTATCCCTGTTGTGAACAACGACTCGGATCTACTTTGCTCTTCACGATTTTGCAAATATTGTTAACTACTTGGCGCAATTCCTCTAGATTGTGAACTTTTGAAGGAACTCATGGTTAACCACTGTGCAACTTCTCTTAGATCGGATGGTCTGAAATGACTTCGCTTCTCCAGAACAAATCTTGATCGCTCAACTTGAAAATACTTAGAAGCTCATATTTCTTGAAGGATTTCGCCCGCCAACTTTTTGGAACTTATCCTTTCTCTGAACCTTTAACTCTTTAGAGGGTTTTCTTCGACACTTAGTTGAAATTTTGGATTTATGCAGGCCTTGCAACAGATCTTCGTACACACTTCTGTGAGTAATTTCTTGAACTAATCCTCCTAAGATTCTGAGTCAAAAGACTCTTTCGATGCACTCCTTG
>ML808270.1:155185-172263 GCA_009831015.1 Picea engelmannii
CATCAAACAAACTTGGGTCCATTACCCAAACCTGGGGTCTCCAACTTCTCATGGCCATAACTCTCTAACCGTGAGGAATTATGTGACATTCCACATACCACCAGAAATGAAATGAAAAGAAATATCCATCTAGGATATTTTCCTTGACAAATTCACTTTCCTTCATCTCATTATTCCACAATTAAGCATGGGTTATCTTACTCCACAAAGCATCTTCCCATGAGGGCTTTCACCATAAGGGGACCACTTTGGAATTCATACATATTTACTTCTTATCAACCATGACAAAACAATAATGAGTCATATTTACATAAAACACTATTGGGTCCATTACCCAAACCTTTGTGCTATGGGTCTTTCTTCAAGGGTTGACATCAATGACAACCAACCTTAATCAACACTTGCGTAGGCTCGTGGAAGAGAAACAAGTGAAACTTATCTAATGTTTCATAGATTCATACATTCAACAGTATAACTCACACATTCATGAAACACAAAATAAGAGAGAAGATTTAAGCAACAACAACACCATGCATTGTATCAATATCTCTTTTTTATCTTCATTCAAATGTAAATGTCTACAACTATGATAAACAACAACTAAATCACAACAATATCATACTAAATTTCAGTAGCCCCATTCAGGCGTACAATGCATCTACTTATACCAGAGGGCTCCTAAGGTTTTCATTGACTATCTATATTATCGAAGTAAAAGATTACAGCTACTTAATTCTTGTTACAATAAATGTATGTGACAGACCCGTAAGGATGAATGTTCCAGATCTGTGTCAAAATTAATTTAATTAAAGGAAAATATGATCTCTCCCGATCTTACGTGATCGTTCAGCGTCCAAACATTTAGAATTCTTTGATTCATAATTCATTCAAAAGATTTATGAGATACACTATCTTTTTAAAATTCAAAATTTATTCAAAAAGATGCACTAGGAACTGCGTTGTCTTTCCATGTGTGCTTTGTTGATGATGCTCCTGCATCATACTCCTCTGGGAAAAAATTCATGGACTCTTTTCCATGAGCTCCTACACCGAATTTCCATGCTTCTAGATATCATCTTCATTTACCCAACTGGCATCTTCTATTGGGTGTCCCTTCCACTTTACCAGATACTCACAATAAGTTCTCCTTCTGGTCTTCTTACCAATCCTCTAATCAATGATCTTCTCCATCTTTGGATTTTCTGCTACAGGCATTTGCTTCTCCCACTGAATCTCTGGTTGATCTTATGATCTTTCTGTGTCATCTTCCCTATAAGGATACAGGTCTAAAATGTTAAATATGGGTGATATACCCACATCCTCTTGAAGCTCTATCTCATAATCATTGGTACCAAATTTATTTAGGATCTTGCATGGTCCAATCTTCTTCATCTTCATCTTGTTATATGTCCCCCTTGGGAACCTTTCCTTCCTCAAGTATGCTAAAAATTGATCTCTTAATTCAAATTGAAGTTCTCTCCTATGTTGATCAACTTTTTGTTTATACTCTCTGTTAATGTTATGAAACTTCTCCTTGATCTAAGTATGAAACTTTTGCATTTCTGCAGCGAAGTCTTCTTCTCCCACTCTTCTGAATTCACTCTGCTCCAGATCTCTCAATTCTGATACTTCTCTTGGATTCATCCCATATACTATCTAGAATGGGGTCTTTCCTGTACTTTTGTTTGGTGAGTCATTATATGCAAACTCTACTTGTGACAAAATTTTATCCCATTGGCTATGGTGTTTAGTGACCAAACTTCTCAACAAATTTCCTAAACTATGCTTTACCACCCAAGTTTATCCCTCTATTTGAGGGTGATATGATGAACTAAAAGACAGTTATATTCCCATCTTCTTCCATAATGTTCTCCAGAAATTACCAACAAATTTAGTATCCCTATCTAAGACAATACTCTTGGGTAACCCATGAAGTCTCACAACTTCTTTGAAAAACAAATTTGCAATGTGTGTTGCATCACTAGTCTTCAGGCATGAGATAAAGTGTGTCATCTTTGAGAATCTATCAACTACAACAAATATGGAATCACTTCCCCTTTGGGTTCTTGGAAATCCCAACACAAAATCCATGCTTATTGCATCTCAAGGCCTATCTGGAATAGGCAATGGCTGATACAATCCAGTTTTTTGTTTCTTTCCTTTTGCATACTGGCAAATCTTACATTTGTTTACAAACTTCTTCACCTCTGCTCTCATACCTGGCCAATAGTATGAATTGTTCAACTGTGAAAATGTCTTGTCATGGCCGAAATGTCTTGCTAGACCTCCATTATGTTTTTCCTTCATCATATTTTCTCTCGTTGAACACTTTGGTATGCACAACTAGCAACCTTTAAACAAAAATCCATCTTGAATCATATACTATGTCCACTGACTTTTTTCTTTGAGCACATGGTTCACTCATGCTTCATATGCCTCTTTAAAATCTAGATCATCACAATACATCTCCTTAAGGTGTTCAAACCCTAAGGTCTTCACTTGAAATTCCTGCAGAAACAAACATATCCTACTCAATACATCAGAAACTTTGTTAGCATTACTAGAAATATATTTAATGACAAAAGTGAATTTTTTCATAAACTCTATCCACTTAGCATGTCTTTGATTTAACTTCTCCTATCTGGTTATGAATTGTAAAGCATGATTATCACTATACAAAAGAAATTCTTTTGGAACAAGGTAGTGCCTCCATTTCTTCAAGGCTTGAATTATTGCATAAAATTCCTTATCATATGTGGAGTACTTCTTCTCAGTGTCATTCAGATTCTCACTGAAATATGCAACATGCCGATTATCTTGGATCAAAACTGCTCCAATTGCAACTCCATTAACATCACACCTTACTTGAAATGTCTTCCCAAAATTCGGCAAGACAAGAATTGGTTGTTCTGTTATCTTTTCCTTCAATATCTTGAAACTTTTATCAGCCTCTTCTGTCCACTTAAAATACTTGTGCCTCTTCTTCATTGTATCCAGTATTGGTGCACAAATTCCACTAAAATTTCTAATGAAATTCCTATAGAAGCTTGCTAATCCATGGAATCTTCTCACCTCAAATATGATTCTTGGTGATGGCCATTCTTTGATTGCTCTCACCTTTTCTGAATCCATCTTCAATTCATTTGAAGAGATCACAAAACCCAAATAAATGAGTTATGTTTTCATAAAAGAGTAATTCTTCATATTTATCAACAGCTTCTCCTACTGCAGTCTTCTCATCACTAATGTCAAATGTCTCAAATTCTTTTCTTCAATTTTATTGAAGACCAATATATCATCCATATATACAATCACAAACTTACCAATGAAATATTTCAATACCTCATTCATCAATCTCATAAAATTACTTGGGTCATTTATCAAGCCAAATGGCATAACAAGCCACTCATACAACCCTTCATTTGTCTTGAAGGTTGTTTTCCATTCAGTACCTTCTCTCATCCTTGTCTGGTGATATCCACTTTTAAAATCTATTTTTGAAAAAAAAAATGCTCCACTTAAATAATCCATTAAGTCATCCATCCTTGGCAAAGGAAATATGTACCTGATGGTGATCTTGTTTATTGCTCTTTATTATGTACACATTCTCCATCCTCCATCCTTCTTCAGACTCAACATAGCTGGTAATGTGCATGGAATCAAGCTTTATTTGACCAAACCCTTGTATAATAAATCTTGGACTTGTCTCTTTACCTCCTCATTATCTTGAGGTGTCAATCTATATGATGCTTTGTTCGGTAGACTTTCTCCTAGTATTAGATCAATGTGATGGTTGATACTTCTGATGAGTGGAAATTAATTAGGTAACTCATCCATTACTATGTCAAGAAAATTCTCCGACAACTCCTGGACTTCCTTAGGAAAATCATCCATAGAAGTACTTGTAAGGACAACTCTCGGTTTCCTCACCACAGAAAATTGCATATTTTGTTCCTTCTTAACTTCACTCAGGATTTCCTTCCCACTCATGAGAATTATACGTGTGTTGGCTTCTTCCTTCAATTTATTTTCCTCTATCAGTAGCAACATTTGTGTCCTACCATTCTTCTCCAAAGTATAAGTATTTTTTTTCCCATCATGAATGACATTCTCAAACTTCCATGGTCTCCCCAACAAAACATGACATATATCCATGCGAATCACATCACACAGAATCTCATCTCTATATCCTCCTATTTTAAATTCAATGAGGCATTGTTTAGTTACCATTACATGGTGTCCTTTCTACAACCATGATAATTTATATGGATTTGTATGTGCAGTTGTCTCCAGCTCCAATTTCTCCACCATATTTGTGGATACTAAGTTATCAGTGCTCCCACTTTCAATTATCACCTTGAAAACTTTATCTTTAGTCTTGCAAGTTGTCCTGAACAAATTGTTCCTCTGCACTAGTTTTTCAACCTCTAACTCTTGCTTCAAGAGAACCTTCTTCAACATCAAAGATCTTCTATCTTCTGCACCTTTTGCTTCAACATTCAGCTTCTACGTTTTCGAAATGCGAGCTTCACCTCCTTATTTCTTTTTCTCGGGACATTCCTAAGACATGTGTCTTGTCTTTCCATGGGAATAACACCTTACATGTCCTCCTCTGCCTCTTCCTCTTCCTTGAGGAAAATAATTTCTTCCACCAAACTGTATCCCTCGGGAACTTCCTCCTCTTTCTGAGTGACTATATGTTTTTTCATCCTTACCCTTGGGCTTCTGTGCCTTTTCATGGACAATTCCCTTTCCTTTGTTTGGACTTCTTCCTCTACTTCACTGGCTTTGTTTTCTATCCAACTTCTCCTCTACCTTCAGTGAAAACTGATAAGCATCCTCCACTATCCTCATTATCACCATGTTGATTTCATCATGGATCTCATACCTCAGGCCATTTATATACTTGGAAAAAATTTCATCATCTTTCTCCCTATGTTCAGTCCTAATGTTTCTATGTACTCTTTCATTAGCATTCCCTTCTGTCTCAGTTTCTGCACTTTCCTGAACAAATTTATCTGATAATATTTGGGTATGAACTTAGCCTTCAGATTGGCTACCATTATGTCCCAATTATTTATTTATTTATTTCCTTTGCATCTTCTTTCAGCCTACAATTCATCCCACCATAGCACTTCATGTCATTTTAATATAGTGACAGCATGTCTCACCTTCTTCTCCTCATCGACGTCTTCGTAGTCGAAATACTTATCCATTGCTAGTATCCAATCAAGAAACTCTTCAACATATAGATTTCCTTCATACATTGGGATTTCTATATTTTCTCTTGCTCCCAATTTGTCAACCGCTTTCAGCAAGCATTCCTCTACAACATATTCCCCTCCAAATTATTCAAACTTTGTTTCTTCACTTTCTACATCATTGACGTCTCCATCATTAGGTACCCTCCTTTGCATTGTCTCCATTTCATCCAACCTTGCGTGAAGTTCTCTCATTTCTCTTTCTACAACTCGATTTGTTACAAGTGGCTCTGCATGTCTTATGGGCGTCATTGTGCTGACCATTTCTCCACTCACACAGAGTGAAATTTTAGCTCTTTAGTATCTAATACCACTTGATGCAGACCCCCCTTCTCTGCTCGAGGCTACGCGACCTCTCGGTCAAGGATATTTAAGCCCTCAGGCTGAATTGTCTCCTCGATACCTTGCTGGCCTCAACCTAAATCAAACACAGGCCCTTCTTTCACCTTAAGCACAGTTCGTATGGCACCCGCAAGCCCCTTCCTAAGAGATTTTCTAATTTTCAAATTTGGGGTGCTAGCCCTTTTCCACTAGCCCTTCTCCACATGTGACCTTGGGCTATGACCCGGGGCTTAATCTCCAAGTCATTTTGTAACTTCGGCATTCGGGAGTCTTGAACGTTCCAACTCCTTTTCCCCTGAATTATCTTTCCATGAAGTTGTGGATCAAGAGCCACGTTTCCTTCTCCAATGGATGATTCAGATGAGGTTCGACACTAAGGACTTCAGACCTTAGGACTTCACCTCTCGATTTCCCCTGAAGTTCTCTATCTCTAAAGTGACAGAGATGACACCACATGTTCACGTAATTGACGACCAAGGTTTTATATTCTTACCTCTCATCGGATGCACACTCCTGGATCCCACAATCTGATGACACGCATCCTCCTCAAATCAACGCTCCTGTAGGCTTTGTTACTTTGCGCTTCATGTGTTTTATCTTTTCCTCACCTACTGTTCTCTGAAATACCTTTCTCCCAAACTACACAGATATTTGTTGTGTGTTCTTTTGGATCAACGGTCCAGATCTCCCCGCTTCTCATGACTTCCCAAAAAGTTCACTTTTTCCCCATGCAAAACTCTCTGAACTCTACCTCCTGAATTCTCCAATCTATTTCCATGTATCCCTGTCATGACCAATGACTCGGATCTACTTCGCACTTCACGATTTCACGAAGATTGTTAACTAATTGGTGCAATTATTTCGGATCACAAAATTCCGAAGGAACTCATGATTAACCACCATGCAACTTCTCTCAGATCTGATGGTCTGAAATGACTCCTCTTCTCCAGAACAGATCTTGACCGCTCATCTTGAAAATACTTAGAAGCTCTTCTTTCTTGAAGGATTTCTCCCACCAACTTTTTGTAACTTGTCCTTTCTCTGAACCCTTAACTCTTTAGAGGGTTTTCTTCAACACTTAGTTGAAATTTTGGACTTGTGCACACCTTGCAACATATCTTCTCACACACTTCTTCGATTAATTTCTTGAACTACTCCTCATGAGCTTTTAAGTCAAAAGACTTCGTCAACGCACTCCTTGCGGATGTTTTGCACACTTTTCATACAAAGATTCATTTTACTTCTTTCGAGCTCTAAGTCGAACTAGCCTCTATCAATGCACTCCTTGCGGACGATACACACTCCTTGTGTAGGCTCGTGGAAAAGAAATAAGTGAAACTTAATGTTTCACAAATTCATACATTCAACAGTATAACTCATATATTCATGAAACACAAAATAGAAGAGAATATTTAAGAAACAACAACACCATGCATTGGATCAATATATATATGTTATCTTCATTCAAATGTAAATGGATACATCTATGATAAACAACAACTAAAATTTAGTAATAACTAAATCACAACAATCTCCTACTAATTTGTAGCAGCCCCATTCAGGCATATAATGAATCTACTTATACCAGACGGATCCTAAGGTTCCCTCCGACTATCTATCTTATCGAAGTAAAATCTTACAGCTACTTAAGTCCTACTATAATAAATGTCTATGACAGACAGGTAAGGGAGAATGTTCCAGATCTGCGTCAAAATTAATTTAACTAAAGGAAAATCTAATCTGTCCCAATCTTACATTATCGTTCAGCCTCCAAACATTTAGACTTCTTTGATTTGTCATCCATTCAAAATATTTTTGACATACACTATCTTTTTAAAATTCAAAATTTATTCAAAAAGGTGCATTAGGCATTGTGTTGTCTTTCCATGTGTGCTCTGCTAACGATGCTCCTTCATCACTTTCTATAGCGCAAGTCAAAATTGGTAAAACCTGCATTTTTGTAAAACTATGAAACTTTCTTCATGCTTGGATAGGAGTTTGGTGTCTGAAATTTTCTTGAATCCATTTGGTCTTGAGCACTTTAGTGGCTCAATACAATTTCTTTTTCTTCTTCATTAGTTTTTGGGAAAAGTCACAGAGCTTGTTGTGTTTTTCCACTATCTTTGTCATTTTTTATTGTAGCCTGGATTTTTTCTTTATAAGTTGCTTATTGTGTTTCTTAAGATTCCTTATGACTTTGATTTTCTTACCAAGTTTTTTACTTTTCGAAGTTTCCCCTATTTCTTCCCTATCTTCCCATGGATCTTCCTTAGAAGCTATTTTTTTATAGATCAATAGAAATATTACGCCTTCTTGGTATATTCTCCATCCTGTCAATATTTGTAGATGGGGCCTCAAAATCTTCTTCATTTTCTGTTAGTGTGGGTGGAGGAAATGTTGATTTATAAAGACTTGGTTCTAGAATTTAGGGAACCAAAGGGATTATACTATGTTCATGCTCTACTTTATCATCTGATTTTGAAATTTCAACCACAGAAGCCACCTTTTGTCTCTTAACACCTCTAGTATTTTTCATGGGCTAATCCTTCAATGTTTTTATAGTCACTTTCTCTTTATTGGTAACTGCTAGAGTATCTTCAGGATCTTCATCATCAATAATAATGGGTTTACCTTATTTTAGAGAAGGATAAAAAAAATCCTTTGTGTCCAGCCTAAATTTGTTTGTAGGTCGAGTCCTGAGTCTTCTTGATGTTCCTATTGGTTGTTTCTCATTATCCTTTTGTTGACCTCCTTTGTAATTTCTCTTGTTTTTCTTTGTGTCTGAAATTTCTTCAACTTCCATGACTAAATTTTCCTCCATAGACTCAATTATATCTTTCAGGAGGTAAATTTAGTTCTTTTGCAACTCTTCTAGTTTGTTTTCTTGTGTATATATTTTTATACTCCATAGAACTTTATTTTTCTACATTAGACATCGGTCTCTATTTTAGTATGTCTTCCTCATGAAAGATTAGTTTCTTCTTGCTTGACCTGGTTTCCCTTGTAGTTGATGGAGCCTTCGCTTGTGTATTTTTAGGAATTTTTTTATGATCTTATGGCTTCTTTTGAAACCCTAGTATTCTTTACAAGATTTTTTTATGAGATTTATTTTCCTCTTCCTCAAACCCTAATGAAGACAAAAATTGTTCCCAATAGGTCTGGGTTTTGTCTAACTCTTGTATGACCAGAACCTTGATAATTCCTTGATGGAAAATACTGTATGGAGAATTTTTTGGATGGGTTTGTACTTTATTTTCCATCTTAGTCAGACTTTTCAATCAATAGTAAGGTAAGTGCATTATGCTACTTCCATTTAAATGTAATAGGAATATCATAAGATAGTGATGAACAGTATAAAACCTACCTTCACATGTTATGTATTTTTTAACCACTAGTAAAGTATTCTTCCACTCTTCCTTCAGCCATGTATTTGGAATCCCCTTGCTCCATTGTGTATCTTTATTATCTGCAATGAGGAACTTATTGCAGAGGTTTGTTGGGACCTCTTTCTTTTTTAACCACCTCTCTCCAATAGATAATTTGAAATCTAAGGAAATAGAATTCTCTAAAACTTGAATGATAAGGTCTCCAATATGGGTTTGGAACCCATCGAAATTCTTTGCGAAGGTCATAGAAACCAGGGATGATTTTAAGGATGGAAATTTATTTTAAAATGTAGAAATTTTGGCGAATATTACTAATCCTTCATATGTCAACTATAAATGTTTGGTGATATTTTTGTAAAAATATTCAAATTTCTAAGTATTTTATATAGTTTTTATAAAATTTTGGCGATTTTTAAGGTAAAATTATTTTATCCTATAGAATTTGGGCAAATAATTTTTAAAATAGTGAATTTTGGAACAAGGGCAAACCCAGGGTTCAACGCTTACAACAACGCACCAACAAAACCCTAACTAATGTCCCTTTTAGCAACACCTGTGAAGCAGATGAAGTCTCACCTGAGGTACAGGCAGGGGCGGTTGCAGGACTCAGATGTCTGCAACCTTAGCTAGGACACGGATATATGATTGCAACACCTTAACAGAGCACTTAGCAGTTATAGTTTATTAATATTCAGTCTTAGTTTACAACGCAATTAAACCCTAACAATAGATCAGCGCGGTATTCACACAGATCTAATAGATTCAAGCACTAAGCATACCAACATAGATCAAATATAGAATTCATTCACATTATTCAGCACTAATCTACCATATTAGATTCTTCTAAGCATACATCAGTGCACTAAGAATTTAACCACTTAAACAAGATAAAAACCATAAAGCACAAAGAAACCACAACATGGGATATATGTGGTTCACCCCCACCCTGGGGCTATGTCCACCAACTCTTCTTCTTTATTTATTTCTGTCAATATTCTGCATGCATAGAGCCATGATATCTTACTCCGCAGAGGACAAGAGATCTATGTGCACTCCGATAGATCCTCCTTCCCTGATTTACAGCACAAAGCCTCTTCACTGTCTCTTACAATCACTTGCACTTAGCTCTGCAAGTTATCAACATAGCATGCACAAAGAACTTACAAGTTTCACTTAGCACAATGTCTAGCCTCTCTTCAATCACCTAGATCAAACTACTTCCTACATCATCTAGCTTTCTATTTATGCATTAAAAAAGGGCCTAAACATGGGTAAACCCATGGGCCGACATCCCCATACCCGTTACATAAGCCCAAAACCCAAAAATCCCTAAAAAGGGGCTGAGATCCCACGATCTCTGCTTCAAATTGCACTTCGCCTTTGACAGCGTATCGATGTGCCAAAAGTAGGTCAAACATGACCAAGGATCCTCAAAACTTGGTCAAGGGCCAATAGGCCCCCAACACTCACCTGTGACTCATCCCGAGTCACTCTGGTCTGGGTAGCTTTGCTTCAAAATCCTCAATCTTGGCTCGAGATGCTTCGACCTATTGTTGCGCCATGGCCTCCTGTTTGGAGAACTCTTGGATTATTGATTCATTGATAGGTCCCTCTAAACATTGTTCAGCTGCAATGATGAGTTGCTCCACTTCTGCTCCTCATCCTTCAATCTCTGCGAATAGTTGGCAAGCCTCATCCTGTGTTGGTTGGAGCCTCTTAGTCACTTCCATGACTTTTCTCTAAATGGTGTGGACCTGCTATTGAGCAGTGCATTTTTCTTGGGATCGCTTCATCCTCTCAATGGATGATAGGGGATTTAACTGCACCTGTATTGTTTATGCTTGTTTCTTTGCCTCCTAGAGCTGTGACTCTAATGCCTTCAATTCAGGATCCTCAATGAGTCACTCATAAGTCTGGGCACTACAATCACTTATCTTTTTACATTCCATGGAGAGGGCCTTGATTCTCTTAATTGCGCTTCGAGCAGTTGCTTCTCTTTGATCTCGTACATCCGGCGGAGTGTTGGGCATTGTTCGTATCTCTAAGTCTATTATTCTTTGTTGAAGCTACTAGATAGCTTCCATGAGTTGCACTACTTGATGCTCCACTCAGTCTTCTGCCTTTGTCTCTAAGCCCATCACAGAGAGAAGTGATCTGTCAACTACTTCTTTGAATCCAAGCTTCTCTATGAGGAACTTCTCTTTTTCTTTCTTGACCTATGCCCTCTCTTATTCAAACTTGGCTTGAAGGTCATCCTTATCCTTTTGTGTGACCTAGAATTGCTCTACCATTTCTTCTTGGGATTATTTCAGGGCCACTGTGGCCTGGTATTTCTCATCTTGTGCTCAAATAAGGTGAGATTTGGTCATATCAGCTAGTTTGAGGAGTTGGTTAGGCTTATCTCCCAACTCTGGTTCTTCTGATGGCAGGGGCGTAGAGTGGATACTGCGTGGCTGGATTGAAGGGCCTATTGTACCCCTATGAGTTCAACCTCGATCATGTTGTACATCTCCTCCTGCTTGGATTCATGTTTCTACAAGATGTCCTGCAAGGCATCTGCTATAGCTGCGATGATGAAGTAGAAGTCAATGAGTCATCTACAGTGAGCACAGTCTGCATCTTAGTTAAAGTGGATCTGGATTTATTTTTGGAAGTGGGTTTCATTGGGGAAACCTTCCTTTTATTCAAGGGATCAGCCTCATCAACAGGATCCCTAGGCGGTGTTACTTCGCCTTGCTTCTGTTGATCTTATTTTTTGTGGGTCTCTTTCTTATCTACTTCATCATCACCCCCTCAGCTAGGTGATACTGAAGCAGTTTCTTCTAATGCATCGCTCAAGTTTTGGACCTCTTTGGTCTTCTTCCTTCTACTGGGTCTAGGAGTATCCTTTGCTTCATGAGTGGTCTCAAGGCTATCGAGGGGTCAGTGGGGATGAGGATCTCTACAGACCAGTCCTTAGTTATCTCTTCGAGGTCCTTCTCTGTGAGCTTGTAGTATGACTAAAGTTCTTCTTTATGCTCATATGTGCATGCAGTGATATAAATGAAGTGTCGATCTACATGGAACTTCATGAGGGGTCAGAATCGACACAAGGTGTTTGGCGTCATGCGAGGGAAAGCTTCGATATCCCTCTTCAGTTGGAGATAATATGTACTAAATACCGCATTCTACTTCCACTATTTTCCCATGTCGCCTGAGTACTAGAGCATGGTGAAATTCCCAGTGAGCATCTCAAACGGCTCAATGTCCAGGAAGGTCGCAACTTCTAGCATCTCCCAAGTGGTAAATGCGATGAATATCATGAGCTAGCTAAAGTGGAAATCATATCCCTGATCCTGAGCTTTGCGGCAGTCTAATTCCAGCTGGTTGACCAAGTACTTTGCCCAATTCATCTGGAGTTCTTCTACACATTTCCCGCCGAGGTCAACAACGAATCCTGTACCCTGTGTAGGTCTATTCTTTCTTACAATATTTCCTATGATCATCTGGCAGGCCAGGCACACTACGCCATTCTAGATGGAATCTACCTTGTAGCCTCGTGTTCCCTTTTATACATCGCCATATGTGTCTTTGATCTTCTGTGCCAATGCACGATATGTAGCCTTCCCTAGGTAGAAGTCCTATGGGTCGGGTCCCTGCATGCTCAATCTGGTGATCCTATGGATCAGCGTCGGATCGAATGTGATGCGTCGGTCTAGACATAGGTATCCACCATGGTAACATGAGAGAAAGAGATTAACACATGCATTAACCTCTTGGTGCCTTCCAAAGTGTGGAATCTTCATTACATTCAAGAGGGTGGACTGTGCGAGGTTCATATTCCATGGTTGGGGGATTATTTTGCGAGTTCTTCCCCTTCGTCCTAGTCAAGTATTTGTAAGGAGTGAGAATACTATGGTTCTTACAGTCTCCTAGGTTGAAGTCGTTGAACTTCAACGTTGTGATCTTATCCTCCTGTGCTCTAAATACACATATCCCCTTTGGGAGGTACGCAGTAACCAAGGTATAATCAAAGTTTCTTAGGACACTGTCATGACTCACCACACCAGCCAGAGACGTGATGTAGTCGGGTAGGATGGTCAGGATTAGCTTCATGTTTTCCAAGTCATCTCGGTGCTTGGTTCTCTTTTTTGTTGCCATTCGGGATGGTTCGGATCCACGAGCAGTCGACAGAGAGGCTTGCACTCCTCTTGTTGATGACGCTTGAATACCTGTGGAAATTACTTTTTTGGCCATGAGATCGATAAGAAATTATTCAATGGCTTTCTCTGCGACGTTGAGCGCGTCCGACATACACGCTTAGATTGGATAACTCGGGGTGATGAATGAGTGTGCAATGCAATGGAGCAGGTGTCAATCTCAATAAACACAGTGCGGTAACAATGAATTGGCTTGGATACAATTTGCAAAAGTTTTCTCGGTGGAACAGTCGATGGACTAAGTAGGCAGATGCAACGGATCTCTCCAACGGATGAGAGGCCTTCATCAATGTGGTTCTTTCCGTTGTAGTGTGGTCCCAACAGTATGATGGTGAGTCTTTGGGCCATTACTATTGTTCTAACCGTTTGGGTCATCGGGTTAACGGTTATAATGCTTTCAACAACTATATTTCTTCGCCATGGAGAAGTACCATGTTGTGTTGTTCTGATATCCTGGTGAAGTTCCAGTCTTGCAAACCTTCCTTCTACAAAGTTCCCTCTGGAACCTTTTGTAACCTTTCTATCTTTTCTCTCTTATTACTGATCTTTCTATCCTTCTTCTCGGTGGTCTTTGTCTCAGTATTCCTCTTTCCATTCTGATTCTTATCTCCTTTTGGCATAGTAACTTCGCGTTGTTGAGATTCTTTCATAGGGTTAGAGAGTAATATTTCTTCTCTATCTGGGGTAGGTTTTCTACTTGTCTGTGAGTATGCTTGTGTTCTTTCAACTTTGACATCCAAGTTTTTGGTTCTAAGTAGCTTCGATCTATTCTCATGTTCTTCAATCAAGTGTGATATCCTCCTAGTCATAAAATATTTTAATTCTTGCTTCTTCTGCTCTAAGACTTCTTCTTCTTTCCTTCTGACCTGATTTGTTTCAATCCAAGGTTTTCCTAGTAATATAGAAAATGGGGCGTTGTTCTCAATAAATTTAACAATTTTAAAATCTTCCTCTGTAGAGGTTCCATGAGCACTCATAGATATCTGGGTGAGTCTTCAACATAGGGTTATCAACTTTCCTCTAAATAATCCTATTCCTCCTAATGAAGGAATCATAGCAGACTTTCCTAAAGTTTCCCAAGTTCTTTCTGTCATGATGTTTACCTATGTTTCTTCATTTAGAACACAATCAATGTTGAAGTCTCCTATTCTTTCTTTTATGCATTTTTTTTCTTGGAAGATTTCTGATAAGTTGATATTTTTGTGATCATTTAGAGTTTCTTTCATTTGTAGCAATACATTCTTTGATTCTTTCTGGGGTTCTGCCATGGTATCCGTTTCTTGACCTCCCTTAGGGTTTTCTTGTCTCATATTCATTTTTTCAAGCTTATAAATCATTCTAGGGCAATCTAAAACTTCATGATCCATGGCTTTACATCAAAGACAACTAGGTCTTCTACCAGGGCATTCCTTAGCAAGATGTCCCGGTCTTCTGCAACTGTAACAAACGGTTAGTCTTCTTTTTCTTTGAAATGATCCCCAGCCTTTCCTGTACTGCGCACTAGGATCATAGTAGCTAACCTGCAAAAAATTCTTTCTAGGGTCCTGCATCCATTTGTTAGTCCAAACATTCTTTCTATGCATAGGAATAACATATCTTTCACTATTTTTGTCAGATCTACTCATATCAAACCTTATATCATCTATTTGTGCCCTACTTTTTAAGCTATGACAAAATTTATCAAACATACCTAGATCCATACTTTTGAAACAAAAATTTCCACTTATCTTACCTTTTCAATCAAAACCTTTCATTGTTCTTACATTTATCAGAGCACAAAGCTTTAAGATCTTACCTATTTAACCAAAACTTCTTACTTTACTTTGTTGGCAAATATTTAACAGGCAGCGAATGGAAAATATTTAATAGACAGGGAATGCTTGTCATTGATGGCAAATACAACAATGAAGATGGCATGAGTACAGGAAGTTTGTAACAGACAGGCAAACAAAAGATAAGTTCAGGAAGATTGAATGATCGAAGGCAACGCAACATTGATCGAATGATCGAAGGCCTGTAAAGTTTGAGAAGCATTTTTTATCGTTAGATCCCATTCAAAATTTCTGAAAGAACGAGGGTCGTCAGATCTTAATGTAGACAATAAGAGCACTAAAGAGGAGTACATATCTCAGATGTTAGATCCAAGCGTAGGACCCGACCATAGTTGGATCAAGGAGAACCTACACGTTCTTTAAAGTGCAAGGAGTAGCGGGCTCACAAAATCCTGAAAGAAGGAGGATTGTCCATCATGAGGAAGGACACGTGGGGAAAGATCATCAGTTCGCTGACTGGAGAGTCAAAGGAACGGGGTTCCCTAACCTCTTGAAATCGCGATATGTGGAATCGTGAAGTAATCTGAGCTGTCAGATCAAGGTTTGATTTGTACCATTGATCCCAGTCCATTTCAGAGTTTCGCGGATCGAGAGTTGGAGATGTCAAAGAATCCCAAAATCGCGATATGCGAAATCACGATTTAATCTGAACCGTCAGATTAATATGTGATCTGGACCATTGATCCGACTCCATTACGGAGTTTCGTGGATCGGGACTTTGAAGTGACAAAAACACTGAACATCAAGAATGCCGTAATCGCGATATGCGAAATTGCGATTCAATCTCAGTCGTTAAATCAAGATCAGATCTGGACCGTTGATCTAACTCCATATTGGAGTTTCGCGAATTACGACATGGAGAGGCAAAGAAAACAATGCAACAAGAATTTCGAAATCGTGATATGCAAAACCGCGATTCAATCGCAGCCATTGAATCAAGATCAGATCTGGACCATTGATCTAACTCCATATCGGAGTTTCGTGAATCGTGAAATGGAGAGGCAAAGAAAACAATGCAACAAGAATGTTGAAATTGCGATATGCGAAATCATGATTCAATCGCAGCCGTTGAATCAAGATCAGATTTGGACCGTTGATTTAACTCCATATCGGAGTTTTGCGAATCGCGACATGGAGAGGCAAAGAAAACAATGCAACAAGAATGTTGAAATCGTGATATGCGAAATCGTGATTCAATCGTAATCGTTGAATCAAGATCAGATCTGGACCATCGAATCATAGGACATGTGGCAAGCGATCAAAATTTCGTTGACTTGGAGTCAGTGAAGCATAGCGTTTGAAATTCATGAAATGAGAATTCGCAAAAGCGCTTTATGCATAAATGTGTGGTCATAGCCATTGATCACATCAATGGAAGATGGAGGTAGAAGCTAGAGGTGCTAAGCTTGGCCACAGAAATGTCGAAATGAATGCAAGATCTCATGAAGCCAATCCAACGGTGCAGGTGAAATTGAACAAAGATAGGAGGTTTACTGTTCTCTCTCACAGTTAACTCCTCAGTTACGAATCTGTTAGCGAAACGGACTCATGATTGCCAATCAGTTGGCGTTTCAGTTGCTTGGATAGTTGTCCTTCTTTTGCCTAAGTAACTGCGAAGTGGAACCACTGTGGGGTGTGTATAAAAGAAAATGAGACAGATTGTGTGTAAGTTGGTTGTTATGTATGAAAAATGAATGAAATTGTAAGAAAGGGAAAATTATAGAATGTGCAGCGTGTTATTGAGAATATGCACAGTGTGAGATGAAACTCAGAGAAGAGTAACAGATGATGAAGAAAACATGAAGTAGAGAAGAATAATAGAGCAAGTTGAAGCAGAGCAGAATGATAGAACAAGTTGATGCAGAGCAGACCTGCTGAACAGACAGAGGAAGAGAAGAATTGCAGAACAGTTAGAAGAAGACCAGATTTACAGAACAAAGAAAGATTGGTAAGAATTGATTTATCTGCGTAGTTGACTGTTTATTTATTGATTAATAGTTTTGGGAGGTGCTCGGGAGGACTGTTGTTCTCAGAGGTTCAAGTGATAACTTGAACACA
>ML808270.1:187479-206997 GCA_009831015.1 Picea engelmannii
TATACCTTATGTGTGACTGATGCTCTTTAGTTTTATTGTCCATATGTTGTATATTGTTGATGATCACTTGAAGAAATATTAATAATGTTTTATTAGACTTAATATTGTTTAAGCTAAATTACAATTGATTCACCCCCCCTCTCAGTTGTCTTAGTAATTTCAACATACTTTTATTAGAGCACAAATCTTTCAGGTCTTACCTCTTTTCTTCAGATCTGAATTTTCTTCTTGGCTCAGAGATTCACAGGTCAAGTAGAATACTGCGCATTAGGGAAACACATCTACACATGGAGCTTTCTCTCCTTCAATTCCCAGCAATCAAAGTTTCAGGTCCCAACAATGGAACCATTTGTTGGAAAGGGGGCAGACCCAAGGTTCAACGCTTACAACAGTGCACCAACAAAACCATAACTACCGGCCCTTTCGGAAACACCTATGAAGAATATGAAGTCTCACTCGAGCTAGAGGCAAGGGTGGTTGCAGGACTCAAATGTCTGCAACCTTATCTGGGACACATATTTGTGATTTTAACACCTTAACAAAGCACTTAGAAATTATAGTTCATTAATATCCAGTCTTAGTTTACAACACAACTAAACCCTAACAATAGATCAGCGCAATATTCACACAGATCCAATAGATTCAAGCACTAATCATACCAACATATATCAGAACTAGCATTCATTCACATTATTCAGCACTAAGCTACCATATTATATTCTTCCAAGCATACATCAGTGCACTAAACATTTAACCACATAAACAAGATAACAACCATAAAGCACAAACAAACCACAACACGGGATATACGTGGTTCACCCCCACCCTGGGGATACGTCCACCAACTCTTCTTCTTTATTTCTTTTTGTCAATCTTCTACATGCACAGAGCCATGATATCTTACTCCGCATAGGACAAGAGATCTGCATGCACTTCGCTAGATCATCCTTCCCTGAGTTACAACACAACGCCTCTTCACAGTCTCTTACAATCACTTGCACTTAGCTCTGCAAGTTCTCAACATAGCATGCACAAAGCACTTACAAGTTACACTTAGCACAGTGTCTAGCCTCTCTTCGATCACCTAGATCGAACTACTTCCTACATTGCCTATATTTCTATTTATGCATTACAAAAAGGGCCTAAACATGGGTAAACCCATGGGGCGACATCCCCATACCCATTACATAAGCCCAAAACCCAAAAATCCCTAAAAAGGGGCAGTGATCCCACGATCTCCGCTTCAACTTGCGCTCCGCCTTTAACAGCTTGTCGAAGTCCCAAAATTAGGTCAAACAAGACCAATGATCCTCAAAACTTGGTCAAGGGCCAACAACAAATATCGTTTTTGGAAAAACCATGGAAAATTAGCCCATGAGCAAAATTTATCCCCTAAAATCATCCCTAATAGAAACTTTTGTATGATTCCCCTGAAATGCACTGCAAAAATCATACCATTCATCTTGGACAATCTTTTCTCTAATTTCTAGTATAGCCTCCAACAACTCGATTCCATATAGTTATGTACAAAGGAGATCACCACTTATGTTGCGTGGCATTCTTGAAAATTGCAAACCCTAGCTCCTTTCTGAATCAACTAGGGAATCGTCTGTGCATTTTAGGGTTAAAACACAATCTACGAAGAAATGTTAACACAACGAGATTTTATTTCATAGGAGAATGATAAAATGGTCACTTTTATTTTCCAATTTGTACTCTTCTGATCATAATGAAATCGCCATCTGGATAAGACAAGGTTTGTATCTTTAAAATTTCAAAGAATAGCATACGGTGTCGAGTTGAGCCACATTCTTGCATGATTACAATGTGTTGTTGAAATATCCATATTGCTCCTCTGACACATCCTTGACAACATCTTTTCATTTTTTGGCTTCAAGATGTGTAGCTTGTACTGATACTTCGTCAATATTAGTAGGATTAAACAGCAATATAGTATGGAAAATATATGAGTGAATACCACCAATATACTTTAGAAGAGTCTCAAGAGTATGTAATGGAATTCCCAAAGACAATGTCATCCTCTTAAATTATTATGTATAAGCTTGAACATTCTGCCCTTTTCCTTGTCTCAGATGTTGCCAAGAAATCATTGATGTTTTCATATAAGCTAATGGATAAAATTGTTTTCTTAATGCGACAATAAATTAAGTCCAGGAAGAAATGATTTTACCATGTTGAATAAGATCAGCCTGTGTTCGACTCTCCCACCATATCAAAGTTTTGTCTCTCAGGCGAAGAGTAACCAACTATATCCTTGAAGTATCCTATGTGATTTTATGTACCCTGAAATACACTTCAATCTGTTTGACCCAGTTATCTAACTTATTTGCAATCAACTCTCCATCATAAGTGGGAAAATCAAACTTTACATCTAGTTTTAACAAAGGCAAATTATGAGAACGAGAAGACTTCTTGGAACGCTTTTTCCTCTTATGAGAAGAATGTTTACTTCCATTGGAAGAATATGAAGATGATGATGATGATGGTGATGATGATGGGGATGAAGGAGATACTAGAGGTTTTTCACCTTCTCCTCCTCCATCTGCTTCATTTTTTACCATTGTCTCAACTAGACCACCTTCATTTTGATGAGGAGTTTCTCTCCTTCTTTCTAGGTCTTCCCACAATTCTTTAAACATATTTTTCATCTCAATAAACATCCTTCGAAACTCCTTATCAATGTCAGACATAAATTCTTCATGCTCCATTTCTCATCTTTGAGTGAAGCCCCTTGAACCAATTTCAAGATTATAACTTACAAGTTTTCCTTCACCTTGCTTAGACTTGGACCTCGTAAGAATTCACTCGAAAATAAACGTCAAAACCAACTCTGACACCACATCTCTCAAAGAGGTGGATCAAACAACTTGCTCTGATACCACATGATCTGAAAATACCACATGACTTATGATACCAACTTGATCCTTAAATATCAACAAACTCTGATATTAATTCATCTTAAAGAATCCTTAGATGCCAATTAGTTCATATTCATATACTAAAACATCCAACCAGATTCGGGAATATAAATTAAGATCGCTTGACTATATGCAAAAGGTCATGTGAATGTCTTATTTGTCCATAAACTCATTAATATTGATGAGTAACTTGAAATGTAAATGAGATTTCACAACAAAAAGTAAAAGAACTCAAATACACATGTAATTGGCATCCATCACTGCATATTCAAAGTCCCTTAAAATAGTTTGAATGTTCTTCATCATATCAAAATATCAAATTACATTATAGTATAGGCTTACAAAAACAAAATTTTAAAGATGCTCTAAAACTTTGTTGCTTAAATGCATAAATGAAGTACATCGTTGAATTCCTGGTGAAAAATCATGCAAAATTGATATAAAATACATGAAATTTCATCAAGGTGACCCATGACACACTTTACAGTGTAGCCTTGTACCATTCATACTCTTAGCATGCTTTACGAGACTAAAATATTCATAGAAATGTGTGTATAAAGACATTGGAATTTGTGTACATCCTTGGGGTGTGTTCCTAATAAATAGGGAAGCCTCCAAAACTGTACCTCAAAATTGTTGGCAGCTTATTACTAAAATAGGTGGAATCTCCACCAAATATGGAGTGGTTGGTGTGATTGTTAAAACCACCCGCTATTATAGCAGAGGTTCGGGTTCTATTCTCATGCATGGCATATTTCGTTGGTTATGTTTGTTATAGTTTTATAACATGTGTGTGTGTGTGTGTGTGTGTGTGTGTGTGTGTGTGTGTGTGTGTGTGTGTCAAAAATCCCGTGCAATATGTGTTATACGTTTATCCTCCTCTGAGCTTGGGGTGTGATTTATATGACTTAACACATGACCTTAAGGTAGGGGTAGAGGTCTAGGCCCTCGACCCCTTTTAAACCCCAAAAAAAACATTTACATACTTCAAATAAAATATATGTCATACAATGCTTAATACTCGTATGGTGGTATGTTGGTTGTGGGAGTTTTGTTAAGGAAATCAGATTTTGAGGTCACAGAGGTCATGGGGTCGATTTCCCCAGACTCCATAATAATTTTATAACACATAAACCATATAGGCCAATGGGAACTTTCCACATGACAGCTTCTCATTGGCTACCTACTAAAACGTGTCATCACTTAATTGAACCAATTGTCTGCCACTTAGCTATTGACAAACCCTGCTACATCACTTTCCAACTCATCATCTTCCATGTCACTGTTGAATTCATCTTTTTGTACAAGCATGTTCCACGTGTCACCTTCTGGTGATGCCACACAACACCCCTATTTTTCCTGGTTTGGCCAAAATTTAATTTCCCATAACTTTTTCATACAAGATTTGATTGAGGCATCATTTACGCCATTGGAAATATGGAAACAAGCTCTACGCAATGATGTCATTTTCTTGGTCATTTGAGAGAGTCAAATTTTGAGTTGTTTTGGACCCCCTGGGACCTCTATGAGCGTTCCCGATCCTTCTATACCTTTATGAGCATTCCTTAGATCCTCCTGGATCACCACATGATATTTTTGAGTGAGGACCCCATCGATCCCTTTCTTTCATGTAACATAACTAGGACCCCACCTGGGCACCATCACTAAAAAATAGTCTTATGTCAAGTAGTGAATTTTCAAATTTTCTTTAATTCATGCCATTAGTTCTTTGATACCATTTATTAATTAGTATTCCATGCATATAAACACAATTAAGTAGTCTTACAGCAAATAATCCATGCATAATCATATATTATTATAGCATAATAGAATGAATGTAAAAAACCACATAGTAATCATAATAAAGATATAAAAGAACACTTATCTTTTAATTAAAATCATTGACTAGTTGCAGACCTCAGAAATTCCTCCAAACCATATAATTTTTTGCTCATTCACTCTCAATAGTAGGTCACCCCCAATTTGGGGATATGACTCCACTAGGGAAATGGATACCTAAGCAAAACTAAAGTCCAAAAGCACACAATCTCATGATAAGGCCAATGGCACCAACTCTAGCAGCATTTCCACCTCATAGCCTCTCATTCCCCATAGCTTGTCCCACCCAAGGAAGTGTACCCCTTCACTGATCCACATTCCTTCGACTTTCCCACTTCCCTTCCATGGCTTCAGCAATAATCCAAAAAAGAATTATCAAATCGTTGTGGCACTTGGAACAAAAGGATTCTCACAAATATTTATACCACTCACTAGCCTAGAAAACAGGAAAACCTATTCCTAGCAATTCTCTCACCCAAAGAAAATGCTCCATGGGCATGACAATTTTCTTATTCAACCCAAACCACCAAGGATTTACAGGTTAAATAAAAAATATTCACAACTCACACTCTCTAAGCAATGGTATGGATGGTGGAATGGAATGAATGAGAATTACACTAAATTCCCAGCATTATATATGCATGTTCCTATATTGACACGTGACACTCAAGGAACTACCTTTTGCTCCACTTGGTGATTCGTTCCTCCACTTAGGAACTTTGGATAGAATCATATCATAAGACTTAGTACTTATGAATAATATTATTTTATTCCTTGGCTTAATCCCTCCCTTGACTTATCCCCTTTTCCTCTCAAATCCTATCCCCCTTTCCCTCTCATGGAGTCTTATCCCCCCATACTCTTTCATCTAAATTGGTCTGCAGCAGTCATGTATTTTATTTATATATCCAAGTGTGATTACATATTACATTTGTTAGGCTCGTTGGCCTATAAAACATATGTACATTTACAACTTGGGGGTTTTACATTCCCCCCTCCCTTATTTATGCAATTTCTTCCATGCATTATATACACATGTACAATAAAAATTCTTCAAAAACCTCCAAAAATATGTGGTTACTCCTCCTACATGGCATCCTCATGCTCCCATGTTGAATCCTCGAACCATAGCAAGTCCACTATACTTTTACCAATTTGATGGCTCGATTCTAGAGCAACTTGACTTTCCTATCCAATATACACACCGACTGGACCTGGAAGTCGCCCTCGTGCTCCACCTGGATCACATTCCAATCAATTACATGATTAGCATTTGGAACATACTTTTAAGAAAATACACATGGAATACACTATGAATTCACATGGATGCATACAATGCAAGAATGTATGTAATAGGACTAATCCTCTCCAGAGTATCGAATGGTCCAAAATATCTTGATACCAGCTTTGGGAAGCTCCCCAATTTAAGTGAACTATTATTATCTTTCACTTTCAAGAAGACATGCTCGTCCTCTTTGAATTCTCTATGTTCTTTCTTTTTTTGCATAACTTTTCTACATGTCTTTTGTATCCTTTAGAGTCTGCTTTATTTTCACCATCTTCTCTTCCATTTCTTCGAGCAATTATGGTCCAACCACTGCTCTATCTGTTGGGTTGTCTCGTCTTACTGGAATGTTGCATTTTCTACCATATAATTCTTAAAAAGGGATCATCTTCAGAGATGCATGATACCCATTATTATAATCAAATTCCACTAAATATAGATAATATTCCCATTTTGATAGTTTATCCATCACATACATTATCAACATATCCTTAATCACCCAATTGACTCTCTCTATTTTCCCATCTGATTATGGGTGATATGTTGTGATAAAAATCAAATTTGTCCCAAATCCTTTAAATAATCCTTTCCAAAAATTTGATGTGAACTTGGATGTCTATCATAAAAAAATTCCTTAGGCACACCATGTAGCCTATAAATTTCTCTCATGTAAATCTCTACAATGTTAGATTCTTTTTTAGTTATATTCATTGGGATAAAATGGGTATTTTTAGCTATCTTATCCACCACCGCCATGATGGAATCATGTTGCTTCATTGTTCTGGGCATATTGGTAATAAAATAAATTGTCACAACTTCGCATGTCCTCTAAGGAATGGGAAATAGTTGTAGCAATCCACCTGGATGTATGTTCTCATCCTTTACCTTCTTGCATTCTAGACATATAGCTATATAATCAACCACCTATTTCTTCATGCTTGGCCAAAAGTATTGGCTCTTTACAGCTACAATTGTTTTATAGTATCTTGGGTGCCCAACATCAAACACATTATGCATTTCTCTCAACACCATATTTTTCATTTCTTGAGATTTAGGAACTTATACTTTTCCCCTGTACATGAGGACTCCATCCTCTCTTAGCTTACAATATTTAATTTTCTATTGAAAATTACCTTGTTGTAATGTTTCTTTTGTTTGCAAATGATGTTGATCTAATTTTGAGGCTTCCAAAATTCTTTCTTTTAAATAAAATTTGTACATGCTAATGTCTGTAGCATGCATCTCATGCACTCTCCTATTTATTTCATCATCCACCTTGTTCTCTTTTTCTTTAATATGATTTATATCAAATTCATACTCACTGAGTAATTCTAGCCATCTAATTTGTCTGGCATTCAATGTTTGTTGTTCAAACAAATATTTTAGACAACTATGGTTTGTCCTCAACTCAAATATTTTTCCCATAAGATAATTCATCCACATATTTAAGGCATGGACTATGGATTCCAATTATAAATCATGTGTGGCATAGTTTCTCTCATGTTCTTTTAAATTCCTTTACTCATATTAAATAGCATGCCCATTTTGGGTATGGATTCCATCAAGCCCTTCCTTACATGCATCAATGCACACAATGAAATATTATTTTGGATTAGCAATCCAAGATTGGTGGACTTGTCAATAAATTCCTTAAAAGATAAAAACTTCCTTCACATTCATAGGTCCATTCAAATTCCACACCTTTCCTTTGCAAAGAAGTGATTGGATGTGTAATCCTTGAGAAGCCTTCAATAAATATTCTATAATGACCTGCAAGTCTCATGAACGATATCACATCTAAGACATTCTTTCGTATTGTCCATCCTCTAATGGCTTGTATCTTCTCAGGATCCACCGCTATCCCTTCCTATGAAACAATATGGCCCAAATAGTGTATCTACCTATGATAAAACGAGCACTTCCTCAGCTTGGCATACAGTTGATGCTCCCTCAATACTTGTAGCACCATCCTCAAGTGTTGGTCATGCTATTATTTATACTTAGTGTAGATAAGTATGTCATCCAAGAATAAAATGACAAAATTGTCCAAGTAATTTCTAAAAATACCATTCATCAAACACATGAAGACAGTTGGTGTATTTGACAACCCAAATGGCACCACTACAAAATCATAATGGCCATAACTTGTTATAAATGTTTTATTTCTCACATATTATTATTTAATCCTCAACTTATGGTATCCTCACCTAAGTTCAATCTTGGAGAATATCTTTTCATCCTTTATCTGATAAAAAATATCATATATCCTTGGAAAATGATATTTTTTCTTCACGGTCACCTTATTCAGCTACCTAAAATCAATGCATAGCCTCAAATTTCCATCCTTCTTCTTCATAAATATCACTGGGGCAAACCAAGGTGACAAACTTGGGTGTATATACCCCTTATTCTAAATTTATTCAAGTTTCATTTGCAATTCTTTCAACTCTAGTGTGCTCATCCTATAAGGATTCTTAGACATCGAGGCAACTCTAGGAATCAAATTAATGGAGAAATCTATAACCCTCTTTGGTGGAAACCCCGATATCTCTCTAAATAAATCCTCTTAATATTTCAAGACTATATGATCTTCAATACTTGGCACTTTATCCTTAACTCCCTCTTCTATATGGGTTGCATAAATTTGACTTCCTTTCCTAAATATTCTTTTCAACTACAAGGCTGGAATTTCTCTGATAGATATTTCCCTTTGAATACCCTAAAATGTTATCAAGTTCCCTTCCTCATCCAAACAACTGAATGCCTTGTTGTAGCAATCCAGAATAGCATGATTCTTATTCAACCAATCTGTACCAATTAGGAAATCATATGAACCCAAAGGTATGATATTCAAATCTTTGTTTGTGTTCATTCCATTCATGTCCATTGGACAATATTTAACTAACTCATTTATTCTTCTTTTATCTCTTATAGCTAACTGAACTAGCCAAGATTTCCCATGCTTTCTTCTTTTCAAGTGAAATATTTCCAACAACTCAAGATCTATATAACTATGACTAGCTCCTGAATCAATTAAAATAGCTATAGGTTGATCATTGATATTACCTTCCACTTCAATCATATGAGACTGAAATTCATCTTGCTTGTTGTCCAAGGCTACATAAATACTTAGAATTATTATGCCCATGGATTCAATTGTATCATCCTACTATGCATTGTGAATATTCCTCATTAGTTATCCTCCATTAGGGAAATCTATATGCATATGGTCTCCCTCACATCCCCAACATTTTATGGGTTGCTACCTTGTATTTTTTCCCAATGATTCTTTCATTATGAGTTCATTTTGAGTTGGTTGTCCCTAAGAAATATTTCTGAAAAATGGTGGCTTATACCCTTTCTTTCTCTACTCAATATTACCTTTCTTCTTGCCAACCTAAGCTTTCTAAAAGGTTCATTCTCCTTTATGTTGATCATAAATGCACTGGGCTCTCCTTATTGTTTCCTCCAATGTCTTGGGATCATCATATCGTATTTTATCACTGAATATTGAAGGCATCCCACTCAGGAATATTTAAATCTTGACTTGCTCATCATTGATGAAGTCAACATATCTCAAAAACTCTAAGAATCTCCTCTCATACCCATCCATATTCTACATTGATGATTTTCCCTTTAGCTGGTAAATTGCAATTCTACCTTCTACCTAGGAGGAATAATTATGCAATTGGAAATATTTCCTCATTCCCAACAACCAAGCCTTTGTATCTTTGTATTTCTTATGCTCACCATCAAATGTAGGAGGCTTGATCTTCTTGATCTCTCCCTAAAATTCATCTACCCCTTACCTTATTCTATGATTCCTAACATGGAACAGACTTGGGCTATTTTATGACTCTGAAAATACATGAGCTCTAGCAGTTTAGTTCCTTGGTGAATGATGTTGATTCCTAATAGAACTTCTAGAGTTCCTGGAACTTTTAGAATATTCTCTTATGGCATGAGGTATGTGCTCTTCTTATTTCCTTGAATCTAATTCTTTATCCATCCTCCTTTGCATCATGTTCAAAATTTGCAACAGTTGAGTATTGATATTGTTCTACTCCTACTGATTTCTCATAATTATCTCATTATCTACTTTGTAGCTCCACACATCTCTTTGCAAGACTCTCAATGTCTGTATTGAATTCACATTTTATACTATGCTTTATCTATTCCCATTTGTATTAGTCCATGCATTACCCATGCTAACATACAACCCTTTTACTTCCTCCTCGTGGTTGTAGGTTCTATGTGCATCCTCCATGTCTCTAGTTTCCATTATAAGATTACTCTACTCTATCAATACCCTTAAGTCTACAAAATATCCATGAAATAAGATTTGTTAGAAAAATTAATTCAAAAATTATATAAAATTATGTACAATTATTCCCTTTAAGTGCACCAGAAATCTTCCTTCTGATTGATTGTGAATTTTACTGCTCAATCTGTTGGCTGTGGAGCCTGGTTATCTTCCTGATTCATAGGTCTTTGTTTCATTCATTTTTATACCACATGAAGACTCTACACCCCAAAATAATGTACACTCCTCCACATGGGGGAGTGTAGAGGGGGGTTACCCCTCTGCGGGGTCCCGGGGAAAGGGGGGCCCCGGTAGGGGTTCGGGGGCGAAGCCCCCAAAGGAAAAATTGCCTTGTAAATGTATATTGTAATTTCATTGTAAATTTGGACCGTTCATTATAAGGTCGCAGATCTGACGGTAGAAGTTATGTTAGGGATTTTTTCCCTAGAAGGAAACCCTCTTTTATGAGGGAAATGTATCGCAACTATGTATCATTGTGAATATTGTATTCTAAGAGAGGAGACTGTGTGAGAAATAAGAGGAAGTTGCAGCGGGTGTGTTGTAGGTTGTATCCCTTCATTTGATGGATAATAATAAAGGAAGGACCTGGAAATTTCTCTTGTGGATGTAGCCCACACTGGGTGAACCACGTATATCTGTGTCTCTATTGTATTATGTATCTTCTATGTTTTATTTCTGCATTTGTTTTATTTTATTTCTCTGCGATCCTTTTTTTCTAACAACTAGTATCAGAGAAAAAGGTCACCCACATGAAAAGAGGGTTCCTGGTTCGAGTGGGAGCAATGGAGGAAGATGGAAAGTTTGGGGTCGATAAATTTAATGGCCAAAACTACCAATTATGGAATATGCATATGGAAGATTATTTATATTAGAAGGATATATTCCTACCATTGGGTGGAATAGAAAATAATTCGACGTCCATGAAGGACGAAGAATGGGAGGTTCTTGAAAGAAAGGCACTAGGAATGATACGGCTGAGCCTGGAAGTGTCGGTGGCTTTCAATATTTCGAAAGAAAAGACAATGAAGGAGATGATGGATGCATTGGATAAACTGTATGAAAAACTCTCGACATCCAATAAGGTATTTCTAAGGAAGAGATTATTTAATATGAAGATGTCATAAGGTGGGTCTGTTGTAGATCATTTAAATGAATTTAATACTGTTACTAATCAACTAAGTTCTATAAAAGTGGACTTTGATGATGAGGTTAGGGCTCTTTTAGTCTTGTGTTCATTGATAGAAAGATGGAATGGCTTGGTCATGGATCTAAGTAACTCTGTCTCTGGTTCAAATACTTTAAAATTTGATGATATTCTTGGTGTTATCCTTAGTGAGGAAATGCGACAGAAAAGCACAGATGAGACATCAGGAAATGCATTGAACATGGACAACAGGGGAAGAAAAAAGGATAGAGGAAGGGGCTTAGGGAATCGCGGTAATTCTAGGAAGGGAAGATCCAAATCTAGACTGGGAAAGATAAAGTGTTGGAATTGTGGGAAGAAAGGACATCTGAAGAAAGACTACATATCTCCAAAGAAACAAAGAGATGGAAACCAGGAGAAAAATCATGAAGAAAATGTAACAGGTGATGTGTTACAAGATGATTTGATTCTTTCTGTATATAATATTTTTTATTCTTGGGTAGTAGATTCAGGGGCTTCATTTCATGCCACACCCCATAGGAAATTTTTTCTAAATTATGTTCGAGATGATTTTGGACAGGCTCATTTGGGTGATGATGCACCATGCAAAATTGTTGGAATGGGAAAGGTAAAAATAAAGTAAACCAATGGTTGTTGAAAGAGGTAAGACATGTTCTAGGTCTAAGGAAAAATATAATTTCAACAGGGTAGTTGGAAAGTGAAGGTTGTATATCCATATTTACATATAAGGTGTGGAAGGTCACCAAAGGATCATTGGTGATAGCAAAAGGAGAGAAGGTAGGTACATTGTATTTATGTACTGGTAAATACTAACTCTTCTATCTCTTTAGATTCTACATGAGTGGATACAACACTATAGAATCATAGGGTTGGACACATGAGTGAGAAGGGGATGCAAATACTTCAAAAACTAAATTTGTTTCCAGATCTTAAAAAAATTGATTTGGATTTATGTGAGCATTATGTTTATGGAAAACAGAAGAGAGTCAGATTTCTCAGAGTCGGAAAAGAAAAGAAGAGAGAAAAGTTAGAAATTGTGCATGCATATGTATGGGGACTAGCTCATGTGTCATCTCTTGGTGGATCTCGTTATTATGTTATTTTTATTGATGATGCAACTAGAAAAACTTGGGTTTACTGCATTAGACAAAAATTTGATGTTTTTTATAATTTTAAGAAATGGAAAGCTTTGGTTGAGAATGAGACAAGAAAAAGGTTGAAGTGTCTAAGATCAAACAATGGAGGTGAATATTGCAGCAAGGAGTTTGATGATTACTTTTCATACCATGGGATTTGTAGAGGGAAGACAGTTCCAAGAACACCACAAGAAAATGGTGTGTCAGAAAGGATGAACAAGACAATCATGGAGCGTGCAAGGAGTATGATATTGCATGTTGGTTTGCCCTTACAGTTATGGGAAGATTTTGTAGATATTTTTGTTTAATTAATAAACAGAGGACCTTCAATCTCTTTGGATGGTAGAATTCCATAGGAGGCATGCACAGGTAAAAAGGTAAACTATTCTTTTTTGAATACTTTCGGTTGTGAATCATTTTTCCATATTGATAAAGAAAATAGAACAAAGCTTGAGGAAAAATCCAAGAAGTGTACCTTTATTGGATAGGATGTTAATGATTTTGGTTATCGCTTATGGGATTATGAAAAATAAAAAAATCATTAGAAGTAGATATGTCATATTCAATGAGAAGGTCATGTACAAAGATCAGTTGCGGGGAAAGAAACAGAAAAAAGAAAACCCAGAATACACAGTGCTTGATGAGATCATTGAAAAAGAAACTCCAAAGGTACTAGAAAATCAAAATGTACAACAACAAGATTGACAGGCACCTCAAACTCCTGCAATTGTTGTTAGAAGATCTACCAGGTTAAGTAGACCCCTTGAACGATACTCTCCTTCATTGTATTATTTATTGTTAACTGATTCTGGTGAAACAGAATGTTATGAAGAGGCAATGCAGGAAGAAAACAAAAAGAAGTGGGAGTGAGGCATGAAAGAGGAAATGGATTCCTTGGTAAATAACCATACTTGGGACTTGGTTTAGTTTCCTGCAGGAAAAAGAGCATTGCAGAATAAATGGGTTTACAAGATGAATGAAGAATATGGAGGAAAAAAGCAGTACAAGACTAGACTTGTTGTAAAGCAATTTGCACAAAAGAAAGGTATATATTTTGATGAAATATTTTCTCATGTTATTAAAATGACTTAAATTAGGACTATTTTAAGTCTTGTGGCAGTAGAATATTTGCATATTGAACAGTTAGAAGTAAAAACATCTTTTCTCCATGGGGATTTGGAGGAAGATATTTATATGCAGCAGCCACAGGGATATGAAGTCAAAGTGAAGGAGAATTTGGTATGCAGGCCAAAGAAGAGTTTGTATGGCCTAAATCAAGCTCCAAGGAAGTGGTGTTTGAAGTTTGGCAGGTTTATGACAGAACATGGTTATAGTAGATGTCATTCTGATCACTGTGTTTATTTTAAAAATCTAGAAAATTGAAGCTATATTATCTTTCTATTGTATGTACATGGCATGCTTGTTGCAGGGTCTAATATGCAGGATATAAATGTGTTCAAGAAGAAATTAGCTAATTCATTAAATGCGATGAAGGATTTGGGTGATGCAAAGAAAATACTTGGTATGAGAACAATAAGAGACAAGAAAAATCACAAATTGACATTGTCTCAAGGTGAGTACATAGAGAAGGTGTTGAAGAGGTTTAGAATGCAGAATGAAAAACCAGTTAGTACACCTTTGGCCAGCCATTTCAAATTAACTAAGTAAATATGTTCCAAGACACAAGAGGAGATAGAGTACATGTTTAGGGTCCCTTCTTCATCATCAGTTGATAGCTTGATGTATGTGATGGTTTGCATGAGACCAAATATTGCACATGCAGTGGGATTTGTGAGAAGGTATATGAAAAATCCAGGTAAAGAACATTGGGAGGAAAAAGTGGATTCTCAGGTATTTGAGACATATTGCTACTAATACATTATGTTTTGGAGGTTCAGACACTGTTCTACAGGGATATGTTGATTCATATATGGTAGGTGATAAAGATAACAGGAGGAGGAGCACAGGGTATGTTTTTACTATAGGTGTAACATCAGTAAGTTTGATTTCAAAACTGCAAAAGGTTGTTGTAATTTCAACAACAGAGGCAGATTATGTCACTGCTATAGAGGCTGGTAAATAAATGATTTGGTTATAGAGGTTTATGGAAGAATTGGGAAAGAAGCAGGAGGATAGGAGGTTGTACTGTGACAATGAGAGTACCATTCATCTTGCAAAGAACTGAGCCTTCTATTTGAATACTAAGCATATGCAGATCAGGTACCATTTCATATTATTTGTCTTAGAAGATGGACATTTGAAGTTGGAAAAGATACATTCTAGCCATAATCCTACAGACATGTTAACTAAGGGATTAACCAGGAAGAAACTGAGTTCCTACTCAGTTTCAGTTGGTCTTCAAGCATGAAGATGAAGATGAGAAATTTGTAAAGTCCAAGAAGGATCATAGTCCAGTAGATGCAAAAATGGTGGATTTGTTGAGATCAGTCTCTAAGTGGGAGATTGTTGGTTGTGGAGCCTGATTATATTCTAGATTCAAAGGTCTTTATTTCAGCCGTGTTTATACCCCATGAAGAATCCACACTCTGAAAGAATGTACACTCCTCCACATGGGGGAGTGCAAAGGGGGTTTACCCCGAAACACCTGTTTTAGACTAGTTTTGGGACTAGCCACAAACCCTATTTTCCATAGAGTGTAACTCAAAAAATACAGCGACCCACAAGCTCAAATTCATACCACAACTACTTGGATATGTTTTCTCAATGGCCTCCCAATTTCACGGCCTAAATCATTCTAGAAAACAAGTTATTGTGAAAATGTTGAGATGACCTGTAAATAACATACCTTAGAAAGCATCATCAAAAGAATTTATCCTCCCTTGAATTCTGGCCTTCTTTACTTCACCTTCCCTCTAAAATTCGGCTTATATATCCTTTGGTTACCTTAGTCACCTATAGATATTCAATATGCTCAAGTGTGATTGAAATGAGAGAGCCTTGCCTCTTATTTATACTCTCCAAGTAGCTTCCTTAGAAGCATCTTCTAGGCCATTTTGTCCACATAGCCACTTTGTCCACATAGTCACCTATGTCCAACTTTGCCCAATTTTCCACTTGTCCATGTATCCAATAGCCACTTGACCACTTAACCCATTTTCCTCATTTTAGGTTTAACCTTCTTATGACCACTTTCCATAATTAGAAAGTTTTCCATTTACTTTATTATTTAAATAATCATCCTTGACTTTATCACTTCACTTTATTATTTAAATAATCCTCTTTGATTTTGGCACTTCACTTTATTATTTAAATGATCATCTTTGACTTTGTCACTTCACTTTATTATTTAAATGATTTCTTCTTTGCAAGCACTTTGACTTCTTTGACCTTTTGGCATTTCAAGCCAATCATATGAGGTTCCTTCAACTTCATAAGGCCATAACTCTCAAACCATGAGGAGTTATGTGATGTTCCACCTACCACCAAAAATGGAATGACATGTAGTATCCATATAGAATAGTCTTACCTGAAAATATATCAAAACACATACCATTATACATCAAACAAACTTGGGTCCATTACCCAAACCTTTGTGCTACCAGAATTCGCTATTGGACTTTATTCAAGGGTTGACATCAATGACAACCAACCCAATTAATCAACATTCTCTGCCTTTGGAATTGATGGAAACACTCTGATGCAATACTAAAATCATATCACTCATGCTCCCCCTGGAACCATGCATGCATCTATGTGACCAACGCTCCCCCTAGAACCATGCCTCTGTCTTCTGGATCTGATAAATCTCTCCCCCTTTGTCATCAATGGAAAAGGTATCTTTCCATTCAGGTCTGCTCCCCCTAATTGACTCGTCTGATCTCCCAACTTGAACTGTCCTCTTTATGGTTCTTCCTCGTGTACATCTAATACATATAAGATAAGCATTCAAAAGAATTCATTTTGGAGTAAAAATAATTTCGAATCTCTGGCAAAGATACTCAAAGGCTTCTCGTGGAAGCGGTTTTGTAAATATGTCTGCCACTTGTTCTTTTGTGCCCACATATTCAACTCTGATATTCTTTTCTGCAACTTGTTCTCATAGAAAGTGATACTTGATTGGAATGTGCTTCGTCTTGGAGTGCATCACCGGGTTATTTGAGATATCGATGGATCTTGTATTATCACAATAGATTGTGTTATCACCATAACAATTTTCATTTTATGGAATCCAAGTCTCGAAATTTGGGGAGGAGCTACATCGATGTGGAGGTGCGATATTTTGGAGGACCAGGCCACATATAGTGGAGAAAGGGATAAACATATCAGATACGCAGAAGTGAAGGGGATCGATCGGACATAGATCTTGAGAATCCCAGATCGACGGTCAAGAGACATATCGGGTGAAGAAATAACACGAAGTTTAAGAACTAGAGAGCGGGTTGGGGAAAATACCACAATTTTAGCCCACAGACATGTGGCACCACTAGAGGCATATCGGGGAGAAAAGTGGTCTACCCGAAACTGTTTTGTCTCACCCCCGATATCAAAAAGTGCATATAAAAGGAGGGCCTTGGTCATTATTTTATGATATTTAAAATCCTTTGAACATTTGAAAATTGGTGCAAACACTCCATTGAAATGAAGCTCAACAATGAACCAGACTCATGCATTCTTCGCTAATTCAGAAGTATTTTTCATCATGGCCATGAATCCTGTCATTTTATCTGTAACATAGAAAGATCCCGCCTCTAAAGAAGAAGCCCTAATTAATAGGGACTTCGATATTTTTGACACAGAAATAGTCATCTCACCCATTTCCATATCCAGATCCAATTTGTTAGAAAATGTCGGGAAACGAATACCCTTCCTTGAAGCGACCAAAGAATCCATAACCCCTTATGCCGTCGAAGTCATGTTCCCTTTCCTAGAGTTCATATGCTGGTGTGAAGAATGGTATTCACCAAAAGAAAAGGTCATTTTGAGTAAGTTAGGGTCAGAGGTCTTGTGCAGAATCGATAGCCTGTCAATTCGACACGCTCCTGGTACACCAGATTCTTCCCCCAAAATGTCGGAGCCCTTCAAGGAAGAGAAAATAATCATAGTTTATAGAGAGTGCCCCCCGGAGGTAAAAACCCTATTTTTGTAGACCATTGTTAAGCTCAAACATCATTCTAAGAATCTATCATTTCCTATGGATATAAGTGTCATGGTTATTAAGGTCCAATGGGCCTGCTCCATACTTAGTCATATTTTAGGATTAGATAACAACAAATTTGTAGTAGATGTCATGTTGGGTTTTCTGTTGAACTTTTTTCAGTCAGAGTCCAGTCAGTCAGTCAGTATCAGCTTTGAAGATTTCCTCAGCGATAATGTGCACAAACAGTTGGTAAATTTCCAATCACTGAGACACTTCAGGTATTACACACATTTGCTGAGAATGTTCCTGGAAACAAGTAAGACAGAATTCCCTGAAGCTACATTCATCTCAACTGAATGTAAAAGGATCACCATGCTTATTTTTATAAATAATATCATGTCCAGGGTTTATAACCTAATCTTCAGCACGGGCCTGCCAAGGGTTTTGGAACAAATGAAAATATCTTTACAACCCAACCCAGAGAACAGGGTAGGAGATTGGATCTTGTTCATGAATTCTACTGTAATTTGGGTATATGGTTATCAAGAGGGACCTTACCTTTTACTTGTCTTCTTGAATCCTAGAGTCTTTTCCCGATATTTCATTAGACAAAGGATCATTTCAGAAATAGAACATTTTCTGAAAACGCACAAGGCATCTAACTTAAAGTTTCCTTTCATAATAGGACCTTTTGTGGTAAATACTAGGTCATGTTTGCCTCATATCCAGGCCAAGCTCAGTGAATTTGGGTTTACACAGTTACAAGGGGGAAAATATGATCCACACTAGTTCATATCTAAAAGAAGGTTGATGAGAAGACAAGGTCCCTATGAGCATGAGCATGTTGAAGGATTTGATAAACTGGAAAATATGGAAACCTGTGCAGATATGGAAGTCATTTTGTAGCTTGATCAGACACAACAAGTAGAGTCAGCCCCGCAGCAGATCCAGACACGGAAAACCTCTCCAAGGATGACCATTAAAACTCCAAAGATGAGAGTTTATAACAAGAGGAGCAGTTCAGAAGCCCTGGGGGGCAGTAGTCAGCAAAATGTTCTCAAGAAAATGAAAATCACACCATCTTCTCAGATAGTAGACCTGGAGGAAGAATATCCCAAAGAGAAAATGAGCATGGATATGGTGGAGAGTAGAACCAAAAATGAAGAATCTAATATAGAGAGCATGCCACAGGGTGAAAGCAGCTCAAGGGCTTTCAACAGCAAGAAACATGTCTTTAGCAAGACACCTGGGGAAGTCTACCAATCCAAAGAATATTTATCAAATCAATATGTTGTGAAAGGAAATATGGCCAATAGTGAAACAAGAGATTTGTTACCTGAGGTAGAAATAATCTCTCAGCACAAGTCTTCCCTATTCTCAGTCATGGATGTAGAAAGAAATACTTTTAACATAGCGATGGCAAATGAGGATAAAGTGTCTGAAATCAAGCTACATTATGAAAATATTGGTACCCCAGACAAGGTAAAGATCCACAGAAACGTGAGTGACATGTTATATTCAGACTACCTGAGTCTGAGTTTGAGGGTTTCAATACTGAAAACCCATGCACTCAAATTGGATGGACAATTGAAGAAGGAAAAAGCATCCAGCAGAGCCTGGCAGACTGTTGACGGGCGAAAATGATCGTCCGTCACTTGGAAGAACGAGTCTGGTCCAAGGTTGTCTAAATAACCCAAGCCATTTGGTATATCTCGTTCTGATGGGTTTAATG
>ML808270.1:224949-245184 GCA_009831015.1 Picea engelmannii
GTAGTTTAATTGCATGCTCCAAGATTTTCCAATAGGAAGCATCACTTAGGCAAGTTTACATATGTAACATTTTAGGTGAATCTATGTTTCCTAATTAAGATATTGTTTTATTCTTTTAAGCTCATGAAAATGCCAACACCTACACTGTAATATTCTAGATATAAAATAGTATGCAGAAAAAAATATTTTATCTAGAAATGACAGAGAATCAATGATATAATCAGAATAATACCAGAATAACACCAGAAAGAGCACTTTGATTACTGATAGCAATGTTCACTTGCCTCTTCAAGGGGGAAACCTCTAGCAGATCAGATCTCTATTACAATAATATCCAAGAAAATATTTCTCATACCCTTTACTTCTACTTATACTCTATATATCCAAAAGTTCAATCTAGAGTAAGATCCTTCTAGAAGCAAAATCTTCTATTAGGTCTTCTTACATTTGACTTATTCTTCCTTATTGTTAGGTCTTATTAATATTGGCCTTTATGGAATTATATTATTATACCTACATGAGGGGTTAGGGAGGTTACGTCCCTAACATGCCCTCCCCCTTGAAGAATAGCCTTGTCCTCAAGGCTTTAGATGAGGGAATTGTTGTAGAATGGTGGTCGGCTCCCAAGTGGCATCTTCTGAAGGTGTATCTTTCCATTGGATTAACACTTCTTGGATGGTGAACTAGCGGAGACGACACTCTCTTTGGGCCAAGACTACTTGTGGCTACAACCATATGGAACCTTATTCATCCAACTCAGGGAGACTAGTTTGAGTTTGGAACTTAGTTCCAATCACCTTCTTTAAGCAGGAAACATGAAAAATGGGATGGAGATTTGACTAACTGGGAAGAGATAACTAATAGGCCATCGATCCCACATGCTTGAGCACTGTATAAGGACCATAAAATTTGGGCCCAATTTTCTGACACTATTGAGCTTTGAGTGAAGTGTTCTTATGAGGTTGTAGTCGAATAAATACCTAGTCCCCTTCAACAAAATGGTGTTCGAAACGACCTTGATCTGCTTGTTGCTTCATGTGATTCTAAGCCATGACCAAATTGTCTTTGAGGGCCGAAAGAATAGCCTCACAGACAGTAATAATTTTTTCAACCTCCTAAACCTTCTAGACCCCTGGCATATAGGAGGGAACTGATGGGGGATTTTGGCCATAGACTGATTCAAAAGGAGTCATACAAGTAGTTGTATGGTAATATGTGTTGTACCACCATTCAGCTAGAGGTAACCATTGAGCCCACCGATTTTTTCGCTCATATGAAAAACAACTCAAATATGTTTCCAAACATGTGTTGACAACTTCAGTCTAGCCATCTATATGGTGGTGATAGGCAGTGTGTTGATGGGTCTTAAACCCCTTAACTAAATAGTAGGAACCAAACCCGCCACCAAGGCCCAATTAGACTCTGCAGTGTTTGTGATTGGAATGGTTCTCTAGATCTCACGATATGACTAATTTAATCGATGGGCTTTATGTTTTCTTGTGGAGGCATCTCCTTCAGTCGGGATTTTCTCTTTTGGTATTTTCTCTTTAGTTAGGATAAATGTTAGAAAAAATTTGGTATAAACCAACTTGACCACACAGCGATAAGGAAGTCTAAACACTGGGAAAGGTCGGGCTCGATATAACCCTCACTCCAGCATGCAGACAACAATCTCTTACCACAGGCCTAGTAATAATACTTTAACCGTGTGAGCACTCAATCACTAGCTGAGATTTTAACCTAAACTATCCAAGAAACAAGATGAGAGAAAATTTAACTACTGCAGAAAAGGCTGAGCTTGGGATAACCCGTTGCTCAAACATGCAAATGATAATCCTATACCACAGGCCTAGTAATAATACGTTAACCATGTGAGCATCCAATTACTGTTTGAGAATACTAATTATTAGAAGAAAAAATTTATATGATACGATCAATAGCAAGCAAAATAATTCATCTACCATAATCCTTCATCATATATCCACAGAACGATTCATCATTTCCATCATTAGAGAAAAGAATAATAAAGAAATTGCACCATATAACTTGACAATATATATTCGATAGCTCTTAATTGTTACATCTGCTTATGAACTGAATAGGAAATAGTTCTTCTCCAGGCTCAATTACACATGCATATGATGAAAACAATTTCGTCTCTGATCCAAAAGGACTTATTCATTCATAGCAGCTCCAAAATAATTCTTAACAACTAGAAAGAAAAGAGTTCTTGCAACAAACCATCCACCTTTAGACCATCAGTCGATATTCCTATTTATAATATAAAGTCCTAACAGTAATTAACGGTAAAATACAATTTGATCTAATCAAAAATCGTCACGTGGTGTCATCATCTGACAATCTTTCAATAGTCCACCCGAGTTGTTTCTTAAAAAGGGTGGATTCTTTCATAATCGAACCATCTGATAAAGAGTTCTTCACAAGTATGGGCCCACGGGAATCTGTGTTGTTCCATTGGGGCCACATATATCCCTCTGATGTCCACTGCATGCGCTCAGTATTTTATCAAGGTGGAATTCAGCTATTGCAACCTAGTTTTAGCTCTAATCGGGTGTTCTGTGAATTGTCGCACCTGTCCCGACCTCGCATCGGCTACCTTCGCGCACTCTTTGGCCCATAGGGAGTCTTGTTCAGCATATATCTTGAGCATGTCTCTTATGTCGATAAAATCACTGGGGTTTCCAAACTCGGAGAGCTTGATATCTTTCATTACTTTATTAATTGTATCCCAGTGTTTCTGGCACTTGGCATATTGTTCTTGGATCTCTTGATGTGGGTCTAGGGACATCTTAGTCCAATATTCTGCAGATCTCTTTATGCGGTCAAGGCTATTTTTGCTTAACAACCGAATGCCATGTTCTTCCTTTTATTGACCTTGTTGGACTACCTCAATGTATTTCAGCCTTTCCACCGCTTGTTGTGCTCTTTCATGCCATCGTTCCATCTCTTTGCATGTTGCGAGATCCATGAGACTGTCCTCCTGGAATTCAATTATATTTTCAGTTAACAGGGTTCTTTCTTTCTTGTACTTCTTGTAAACTCCTGAAACTCATTCTTCAGATATGTTGCAGTCTGTGTGGCGCCTTTATAATACTCAACAATATGGTGCAAGTGTTCCAGTTCCTTCAGAGTATCCGCTAGTTTTCTTTCATCCCTCCTAGCCCTATACTGGGCAGCATCAGAGAGGGCTCTTCCCACACCTATTAGTTCAGACGTGCAAGCATCCGTTGTGTTGATCAATCTTTCCTCTGTGGTAACCAAAATAGAACGGTCCATGGTAATCTTCCTCTTCTTAGTATTCCTTTGCACGATGGCCTTCCTCTTTTGATCATAGGAGATCACATAGATGTTTGCTACTTTGTCTACCGGATCTGGTATCTATTAATCGCTCCATGTGAGCGTGTTTCCTAGGCTACCGGTGGTATATATTTGTTCAAGATCAGACTCTTGAACCTCCTTGTTTTTCTCTGAAGGCCCAGCCTCTTCCTAATGTTTATCGAGGACCTGAGTATCAAGTGGAATGGATGCATCGGGAGCGAGCTCAATACTTGCCTGTATTATGTCTGTGGCATCGTCGATGTCCTTCTGCGGGGATCTTTCTTTTGACACGTCCAATTCTGACTTGTCCTTGGGACTACCTGCTTGGGCCTCCAGCGTATCGAGAGTTTCTGTGTCTAAGCCACTTTCGGCTCCTTTTTCTTCTCATGTGTCCTCTTGACTATGAACATCATGAACAAGAGGTGTTCTTTCCCCGGCTCCCTTTTCTTCTTCTACATGCATAGAGGTTTTCTAAGATGCCTCTGAACTCTCATCATCACTGTATATATCTATGAACTCGGATAGAGGGTTAGGCGCACTAGTTTCGACTGACACCCGGCCCGGCTTTCATTGAGTCCTCGCCCATGCCGGTGAATCGATTGGCGATAGTGTGGATTCAGGGTCATCTGACCTGTTGATGTTACCAGGGTCTGTGAGCTCGGAGCCACCTACCCCTGTTGGGCTCTCTTCTGGGTTATTGGTCGGAACGCTTGATAAGAGGGCCGGATCATTCAACGCCAGATCCATTATTTGTTGAGCATGTTGGATCAATAGTGTCCCTCCTTCCCTTTCACCTGGAGTTTCAAGAAAATTTCAATTCTGTACAGGGGCTTCCTAGAGAGCTTGCATCGTTTCAGTCGATTCGAATGTTACCCTTTATTCCCTAGATCTGAGAATTTCTTCTGCTCTTTGTGCTCTTTCATCCAAGGACGTTGATTTCTCTTAAAAACTCATGGCCTTGAACTTGGTTATTTTGGGATCAACCATTCTTGCCACCACCTCATCCCAATCTTGATCGTTTTCAGTGAATATTTCATCCTCAAACCGATCATGGGAATAAGGCCAACAGGATGATACTTGTGATGCATGTTTCGAGACCAGAACCTTGGGATCGTGCTTGTGAAAACATCCTATCTGGAACAAAAATTCCAATTGACTTAATCCCTCTTGCTTGGCCTGCGCAGTGTCTCTAACCTGGTAGAAGCCGATATGAAACCCATAGGGTATGAATGCCCACTTCTTATCCTTCACCAAAGTGGCATTGTACCCCTGCAATATAGTTTGGTAACATATTTCCCCTGGTACCAGTCGGTCGGGGACATATATAGGTAGCAAATGTGGTGCTCCTGTGGCACCGAAAACCCTAATGTAGGTTTTGCACTCGTCCAGGTACCAGTGACCGACTTTCAATATAACTTTTTTGGCCGCATCAGACAGCCTTGGGAACTCCTTCTTGAATAATAAGAAATGAATAGGTGCTATAAATTGGTCGCAAATGAAAGAGTAGGATCTTTTATACCTGTTCTCCCACAAGATGCTAAAATAGACATGGACTGGGAGCTCAAAAGTGTATTAGCTCAGGTTCATTCCTGCGAAGACATTTCTTGGACAGATGACATCCAATATATAAGACTCCATGTAGAAGGTAGGAGTTTCTCCTTCATTCGGCTATTGAGCCTATAGAATGCAGGTGCTAAGTTGTTTGGAGATGATCGTGCCCTAGTTGAAGCTTGTTCCAAAGATGGTGACAGTATAATCCAAAGGCATCCATGCCTCCGAAAACCTGGAGCAATATTTTTCTCCATGCAACCAGCAAAGGAGAGCCATTAGATAGATATAAGATTGTTTGAGGTTGGTCGTCGGGTACTAGCCGAAGTTTCGGTTGGTGAATTTTTTGTCTTCTTTCCACCAGGATGCCATGATTTGGCTAGTGTCCTGCTTCTAATAAAAATTCACAAAAAAATCCTTGTTCAAACGTTCATCTGGCTCCCTAAGCTTGTAATACTTTTGGACTTCTACTAGGATGAAAACTCCAGTGATTTGACCATTATCATCATTAATTACACACTTTTGTGCATCACTATGATCAATGAGCCATTTCAAAAGTTCAATGCAGGGGAATACTAGAGTCCTACTCGTCACCATGTGTAGGTAAGCCTTGTGGATTTTGACGAAGACCTCATCATCCAACTTCCTCATGTCAGGATCACTATGCGGGGCATACTCAGGGAATTCTTCGTGATTTATTTCCTTGAACAGGTCCTCCCATTGCGGGAATGTTGTCTTGGTCCCAATGTTTGCCTCTGTGTCTTCAAAGGCCGGGGGCTGAGAGAAGGCTTACTTGGTGATCATCTTGATGATCGACATTGGCTTGGAAGTGAATTCCAATTTCCTTGCAACGGTTGGGGACGAGTCTTCTCCTGCTTTTGATTCTTGCAGCTTTGGGACTCTAGGAGATTTCCTAGTGGTAGGTTTCTTCAGAGGCATCGTACATACAACCGAAGATGCTCAATTAGGTCTGACACATAGAATAATATTAGATCTTAATTTATATGTGAAAATGAAATCAAAACCAGACTGGTACATACCTGTATGCTTTCTAAATTGTGTTGCTTAATAATCATTATACCTTGGAAGCCTTCTTCGGGCCATTTGTCTCGCTCCTCTGGATTTTTCGGACCTCTTTGCATGCAGAATACTCTGGCTCATAATAATTCAGGGTAATATAATGAGAGAAAACTTACCAGTCGCATCAAGTTGTTAATACAAGTAATGGGACAAAATTTAAACTACTTACCGCCAATTCTCTGTAATCAATTTTACGTAGGTTGACGACGGAGGCGCAGAGGGAGATGCATTGTATCTACAGGTTAAAACGGTCATTGGGATTTGCGCATGAATTAGAGACTAATGCGCGATGTTGGAATTAATCAATCAATTAAATGCATCGTATCTAGCATATCTTAGAGCTAAAACGTCCCATCGTGTCATTTTCTGAAAGGGGAAGTCGGGGATCGACGTAGAGCTACGGGATTCTTTGTTGATACTCCTTACAAAAGAAAAATCATCGACGTCGGTTGATTTCGTCGGATGGTTCTGACATGACACATGGCAGATAAAGACAAGTAACTGGACTCACGAGTGTCAACAGAGGTGGTAACCTTATTTCAGTTGCGCGCTTCCTATCCCAACCTAGGAATCACCGATGTCGATTAGATATCAGGGGTTAGTAACCGAGGATGAACTTATCGCATCCTTTTCCTTGGGCTAGCTTCTTGGAAATTCATCGATGCCAAAATGTTTTTACGGGATCGGTCGTCGGTGATTCCTCCCTTTCCCCGCAAACGACTACTTCCTTTCGTGTTTCATCGATGTTGAATGAAATCGGTCATCAACAAATTTCTCGTGCAATGCTTATCATGAAAGAACAACTCCTCGTTTCTCGATGCCGACGAAAACCGATGATCGGCGTCCTTAGTTTTCTATGACGATTTTCTTTCACCTATGATTCTTCCAGGTGCCGAAATTTGGACACGTCAGGTGAAATGACTTAGTGTTTGATTCTTTAGTCAAATGTTACTCCCTTTAAGTTGTGATGGTTTCAACATTTTCAAGGAAACTTTTAAAGAATCAAGGAGAAATTGTAGAAAACAAAGATAAGCGAAAACAACATTGTTCCGAATTAAACAATAAGTGGTACCCAAAAAGTAGAGTTTGGCAGAGGCTTTTTTAGGGTGTGTTGAGAGCTCAACAAATGGCGATTCACTGGGCGAAAGTAGAACCTCTGTTCTTCCTTCAATAACCTTAACTCATGCTCATTTTTTTTTGTTTATAGTTATTTATTATTATTAATTTTTTTTATTTTATTTTTTTTATTGGAAATATTGTTTTAGGGCCTGAGCATTTACTAGGAGGGCATCAGGTTCTCCCTCCAAGTTCTGCAATCGATAAGTACCTGCCCCTATCTTTTCAGTGACCTAGAAAGGTCCAAGCCACAGGTTCTGAAACTTAGAATGATTCCCTTTTGGTTCATTCACTCTGTCCCATATTAGTACCAAGTCTCCTACCTCAAAACTCTTTTCTTTGGCCTTATTCTTATCAAACCATCGTTTCACTATCTGTTCGTGAGCTAAGAATTTTGACTTAGCCTTATCTCTCTCTTATTTCAGAATTAGTAGAGTATTTATTCTTCGTTGCATGGCCGATGAGGGTTCCTAGTTGGAATCTTGGGCCAATTGAAGAGATGGCAGATAGAGCCCGTTTGGGAGGATGGCTTCTTGCCCGTAGACCAGAAAGTACGTGGAGCTTCCTATGGTTTATTTGGGTGTGAACCTATCGGCCCATAGGGCATTATGAAGTTTAGTATGCCAATTTCTTTGGTTATCTGTAACTGTCTTCTTTAATATCCTTACCATATTTTTGTTAGTTGACTCTGCCACACCGTTTCCCTGAGGGTAATAATTTGCAGAGTACTTGATTATGATTCCTTTGTCCAGAGAAAATTCTGTCAATAGTGTAGAGGAGAAGTAAGATGCATTATCAAATACCAAAACAGAGGGGAGACCAAACCTTGTGATTAGTTGTTGTTCTATGAATTGGATCACTACCTTCTCGTTTACATGAGTCAGAGGGATGGCCTCCACCCATTTTTTGAAATAGTCGGTGGCAGTAAGAATGTACTTGTGTAGATTAGAAGAGTTGGGCATAATTTCTCCTATGATATCTAACCCCCACTGCTCAAAGGGCCTCTAAATAGTCACAGGATAAAGTGGGATTGCTGCCCTTTTCTCCTTTCCAGCGCTTATTTGACAAGTCTTACAGTTTCTAGCGTAAGTATGTGCGTCTTTGAACAAGGTGGGCCAGTAATAGACGGCCCTCAGAATCTTATGAGAGGTGGTATTTCTAGCAAAATGTCCTCCAACGGGGCCATCATGAAGTTCCTTTATCACCTTATAGACGTCTTCACGTTCGAGGCACCTCAACAATACCCCATCATAGTTGATCCGGAAAAGCACCGAATTTATAAGACGATATTGTGCAAACTTTAACCTAAGGGCTCTTCTCTCTCTTGGGTTGAGTATTTCGGAACAAGTTTCGTGATGTAGTAGGTAATCCAAGTCCTTGTACCAGGAATATTATCCTAGGGGGATGTATGCTACTTCTCCACACCATAGAGCTATTTCATTCTCCCATCCGGAGTCTTCATTTACTTGATCCTGGGCTTCGGCTGCGAGCTTGCACAGACCTTGTCCTTTTACCAGCTTGGCAGGTTTTATGTCTAGATCAAATTCTTGGACTACTTCCATCTAGTTCCCTCTTCTTTCTCCCATTTCTTGTTGGGTGAACAAAGATCGGACTGCAAGGTGTGGTACAATCACCTTAGTGTGATTCTTGAGGATGTAGGACCTGAAATGATTTACTTCCTTATAGACCACGTAGGCATGCTTGTCTATGGCAGGATAGTGGAGCTCAGCTCCTTGAATGCTAGTGCTCATAAATGATACTGGGGCTTCATTGTTGTCATCATCCTTCTGAGTTAAAAACGCAACCAACGATTGGTCAGAAGAGAAGGTATATAGATTAAAGCCTCTATTGAAATCAGAACTTCGGAACACCGGAGCCTGGGATATGGCAGCTTTGATTTTGTTGAAAGCATTTTTTCGTTCGTCATCCCACTTAAATTTGGCATCTTTGTGAATCATCTTTTGTAGGGGTTTGATAATTTCGGTGAAGTCGGGAGTGAACTTCCTCATGAAATTGATTTGCCTGAAGAAAGACTGCATGGCTTTCTTGTTATGAGATAACGGAATTTGTGCTATGGCCTTAATCCTTTTGATGTCTATGTGAATCCCTGCTTGAGATATAATATGACCTAACAGCTTCCCTTCTTCGACCTTGAAGATAGTTTTCTTAGGATTTAATGATATACCGTATTTCCTGCATCTTTCAAAAATCTGAGTTAAGTGTTGGATGTGCTCCCTCCTATTTTTCGAATACACCATCACATCATCTAAATATACTACTACACACTTGTTTATAAGCCCTCAAAATGCCACATCCATGGCCCTCTGGAATGTTTCTCCTACGTTAATTAAGCCAAAAGGCATGTGTTTGTAAGAGAAGGTTCCCCATTTGGTTCAGAAGGTGGTTTTCAATCGGTCTTCCTCCGAAACCTACACTTGATTGTATCCTAAGAAACCATCGTGCAAAACAAAAATATCCAAGCACGACATGGTCTGCAGGAGTTGTTCCATCGGCGGGACGGGATAATTTTCCTTCTCCAAAGCTTTATTGAGGTTCCGAAAGTCTACGCACAATCATATTTCTCCCAATTTTTTCCTCACTAGAACGAGATTTGCTACCCACACAAAGTGCCTAACCTGGAAAATTATCTTCGCATCCAGGAGTTTCCTTAATTCCTGGTACATGAGAGGTTCTAATGAAGGGTGATATTTCCTGAGCTTCTGTTGGAAAGGATTGACTTCGGGTTTCAACGAGATGGTGTGTTGAATAATATGAGTATCATACATTTTCAACTCCTTATAGGACCATGCAAAAACGTCCTAGTATTGTCTAAACATCTCAAGGTAGGCCTTTCTTTCTTCCTTAGATATAGTTTTGCTAAGTTTTACAGTCCTTGGGTTCTTTGGGGTCCCAAGATTCACAGTTTCATGGAGGGGACAAGAGATGTCAGTCTTTGTTCTTTTAGGACCTTTGAATCGCTCCTTTAGATCAAACAGATCTTCTAGATTAGCTACCCCTTTCGGGATCGTATGGGCCTTTGATCTATCTATATGTCGATATTCCATAGGACCCATTTCCATTGAGTTCTCTTGGAACTCTTCATCATCAATAGCGAGATCTTTGAAATTGTCCTGATTGATCAAAAAACTTATGATCTGTTCATCTCCTTCGAATACTTTCCAATTAGAAATGTTATTAGGTACCAATGACTTGTAGAGCATTTCTACAGTGAATCAAGAGGCTTCATAATCTTCTAAAGGAGATAGCCTGGAAGCGGTTGTGGCTAGGGAATCGGCAAGGGTATTCTTTTCCCTGGGGATTGCAATAATGTTGAAAACTCCAAAGCGTTCTATTAACCTATGCACCTCCTGCTGGTAATTCTTAAGGTGGGGAGAATTGCAATGTATCGTGTTTCTTACTTGTCTAAATATGATTTATGAGTCTCTGAAAACCTTTAATACTTTGATATTAAGATCTATGGCTTTATTTAACCCTCGCACCAGGGCTTCATACTCGGCAGTGTTGTTGGTGCACTCGAATTCTAGCCTACAAGACAAGAAATGATGCCTACCCCTTGGGTCGATTAGAATTCACCTCGCTCCCGATCCTTCTTGTGACTTGGATCCATCAAAATAGAGTGTCCAAATACATGAATGACAATCATCCCTTCCTTCACCATTGTTGATGTCATGTTGTCCACCCTTTTTTTCCACCCGACCTGGCATGGGGTTTTGACAAAAGAGAGAATCTTCTGTCGGCATCGGAGATTTCTCCTAGAAAGGAAGCTCAAAGTTTTGGGTAAGAGGAACATTGGATATGAGGGGAGGGAAGTACCCGAAGTAGGAGTCACAAGAATAATTACCCAATATGGGAAAATCCGTGGAGGTTGGTTCATTAGGGGCTTCCAGATTGGTGATCATATGCTTCAGATATCTCTCCCTATCAATTCGGATCATGTTCTTGTATCCTTTCAGTGGTAACCAAAGGTGTGCCCAGTCCGTACTAAAGTATCCATTCATCTTTTCGGACCAATATCGGCTCAATAATAGCCCATATGTCTCAGGGATATCTACTACAATGATATCAATCACTTGCACGAAACTAGGGTGTGTCGCTATCCTGATCTTCACATCTTTGAGTTCCCCCATAACCTTGACCTGGGTTTTGTCTAGTTGTATAACATGTTTATCACTTTTGAGAGGGACGACACCTAGTTTATTACAAACAGATAAGGGCATGACATTAGAAGATGCTCCAGAATCTACCAGACAATTGTGAAGATTCCTATTGAAGACTTCAAACGTTAAAAGGAAAGGAGGCACGAAAGGTCTCTCCTTCCTGCCTTCTAAGTAGGTGTTTATCGTTGGTTTTCTTGCCAAATCTAGAGGGGGTAGATTATTCTCTCAACCGTCGTCGGTGGTCGGGTTTTCTATCGAACTTAGAGCCTGCAATAGAAGGTCTTTCTGCTGAGGGATTCTACATACGTCCATAATTGATATATTAGCTTTCAGCTTCTTCAAATCTTCGACTACGTTATAATATAGCTTAGGATATTCTCGTGTATGGATTCTTAGAGGTTGTTTACTGGGAGCGAAAGGCATTCTCGGGCGATCAGGAGTTAATTTACTTTGTGAGACATGAGTGGCATCGGTATCTTTTGGGTCGGGTTGACCCTTACTATGTCTTTGTACCACCGATATCTCTGTGGGTTGTGCCTAAGGTTTAAACAGATCATCTGAAGACGCGATCACATCGGAATCCCATATCAGCATGGTCGTGTCTTGTGGTGGGTCAGCCTCTTCCTGATCGGCAATGTTAAAGGTTGAATTGTTGGGTGGTTCGGTCAGAGAGACTTCACCCAGAAAACAATTGGCCATTAAATTCATGGCGTTGACCCACTGAGGACATTCCCTTTCTGAGTGGTTCTCTTGGTGGTAAGTACAGAAAGAATCAGATGTGACATTCCCTAAGTCAACATTTAGGTTGGTTGGGGGAGGTTCAATTGCTTTGAGAGGCTGGTTTCTTTTAAAGAAAGGTTTATAGGGTCTTTGGCCTCGGTTTCCCTCACTCGCATTTCTTTTCATATATATAATCTCATTTGATAGTTTCTTGACCATGCATTGTAGGTCTTCTATATCCCCATTACCCTTATCGAGAGTTGGTTCAGTCGGCTTCCCTGGCGGTCTAGTCAAGAGGAGTCCTCTCCTGGGAGGGGGCTGGATTTCTTTTCTCACTAGAGATGTCTGGCCTTCTTTACACCCTTTCATATAGAACTCTATCATCTTGGCCTCTTCGAAATTCTTCTTGATGGTTTTCTTAGAGGCTCTTTTAGCGAACATGGAAATAGAGGCCGGAAGAGCGTTAGCATAGACCTCGATTTGCAACTCTTGAGACGGTGTTGCTGCGGGATGAAATTTGTTTAGGATAGTCATGAATATTTCATTGAAATCTTTGACCCTTTCCTTTGGGGTCATGGTGGCCACAAACAATTCAGCCATAAGGGCTCCCGTGGTAGTTTCTTCGGCAAATTTTTCTAGGAAGTCTTTTTGGAACTTAGTCTAGCTGGTTATGGATCCTACTGGAAAGTTAAAATACCAAGTGGAAGCCAAGTTATCAAACGTGTAGGGGAAAAGTCTGCATACCATGTCTTCATGTTGAACATTCATAAGCCTGATCGCGAGTATGAACTTCTTGATATGATCTTCGGGCAATCCTGAGGTCTCAGGATCATACTTGGGGAGAAACCTTTCTAGGTGCCTAGGGAGATTGTGTATTCGTCTAGGGATGGCCACGACATCCCCAGCCAACCAAGGTTGGTTTCCTTGAAGTGGAACTTCTCTCTCCTCCTCATGACCATTGTCCTCTTCCATATCTCCAGAGTCAGAGTTAGGTTCTTCCTCTTCCAAAAGATTGTTAGGTTCGGAGATGTCGTCAGCTGGCGTCTCGGGTATGAGGTCAAGCAGTTCTTGGATTTCGGTGATCGCGAAGTCTATTAAGTCTTTGACGGGGTGTACGAAAACTTCGTCGGGAGTGCTGACCACTGGTCTACCTTGTTGTTTTCTTCGAGGGAGGATGGGGGTGAATGGAAACGCGTCGATTTGTCGAGCGTAAGCTCTGGTAATCCTTCTAAATTGATTCACTTCCTCGTGAGGGAGGGCATAAGGTATTTCAGGGTGAAGATATACTTCCTCGGAGTGGGGCGAGTTATCCGCTTCAAGAGTACTCGGTAAAGGTGGGATGTGTGTTGGATTACTAGCCATGCATGTGGGTCGTTACGAATCTATAGGCTGTTCGGAATATCATATAACTTACATATTCAGCCATTCATTCTCAAGCCCTCCTTCTAGCGCCAATTTTGTTGATGGGTCTTAAACCCCTTAACTCAACAGTAGGAACCAAACCCGCCACCGAGGCCCAATTAGACTCTGCAGCGTTTGTGATTGGAATGGTTCTCTAGATCTCGTGATCCAGCTAATTTAATCGATGGGATTTATGTTTTCTTTTGGAGGCATCTCCTTCAGTCGGGATTTTCTCTTTTGGTATTTTCTCTTTAGTTAGGATAAATGTGAGAAAAAATCTGGTATAAACCAACTTGACCACACAGCGATAAGGAAGTCTAAATACTGGGAAAGGTTGGGCTTGGGATAACTCTCACTCCAGAATGAAGACAGTGATCTCTTACCACAGGCCTAGTAATAATTATTTAACCATGTGAGCACTCAATCACTAGCTGATATTTTAACCTAAACTATCCAAGAAACAAGATGAGAGAAAATTTAACTACTACAGAAGAGGTTGAGCTTGGGATAACCCGCTGCTCAAACATGCAAACGATAATCCTATACCACGGGCCTAGTAATAATACATTAACCATGTGAGCATCCAATTATTGTTTGAGAATACTAATTATTAGAAGAAAACATTTATATGATAAGATCAATAGAAAGAAAAATAATTCATTTACCATAATCCTTCATCATATATCCACACAATGATTCATCATTTCCATCATTAGAGAAAAGAACAGCAAAGCAATTGCACCAGATAACTTGACAATATATATTCGATAGCTCTTACTTGTTACATATGCTTATGAACTTAATAGGAAATAGTTCTTCTCCGGGCTCAATTACACATGTATATGATGAAAATAACTTTGTCTCTGGTCCAGAAGGACTTCTTCATTCATAGCAGCTCCAAAATAATTCTTAACAACTAGAAAGAAAATAGTTCTTGCAACAAAACATACACCTTTAGACCATGGGTCGATGTTCCTATTTATAATATAAAGTCTTAACAATAATTAACGGTAAAATACAATTTGAGATAATCAAAAATCACCACGTGGCATCATCATCTGATAGTCTTTCAATAGTCCACCCGAGTTGTTTCTTGAAAAGGGTGAATTCTTTCATAATCGGACCATATGATAAAGAGTTCTTCATAAGTATGGGCCCATGGGAATCTGTGTTGTTCCATTGGGGATGCATATATCCCTCTGATGTTCACTGCATGCGCTCAGTATTTTATCAAGGTGGAAATTAGCTGTTGCAACCTAGTTTTTGCTCTGATCAAGTGTTCTGTGAATTGTCGCACCTATCCCGGCCTCACATCGGCTACCTTCGCGCACTCTTCAACCCATAGGGAGTCTTGTTCGGCATATATCTTGAGCACATCTCTTATGTTGATAAACTCATTGGGTTTGCCGAACTCGGGGAGCTTGATATCTTTCATTACTTTATTAATTGTATCCCAGTGCTTCTAGCACTTGGCATATTGTTCTTCGATCTCTCGATGTGGGTCCCGAGATATCTTAATCCAGTATTTTGCGGATCTCTTTATGCAGTCGAGGTTATTCTTGCTTAACAGTCGAATGCCATGTTCTTCCTTTTCTGACCTTGTTGGACTGCCTCAATGTATTCGAGCCTTTCCACCACTTGTTGTGCTCTTTCATGCCATCGTTCCATCTCCTTTCATGCTATGAGAGCCATGAGAGTGTCCTCTTGGAATTCAATTATATTTTCAGTTAACATGGTTCTTTCTTTCTTGTACTCGTTGTAAACTCCTGAAAACTCACTCTTCATATATGTCGCAGTTTGTGTGGTGCCTTTATAATACTCAACAATATGGCGCAAGTGTTCCAGTTCCTTCAGATTATCTGCTAGTTCTCTTTCATCCCTCCTGGCCCTATCCTAGGCAGCTTCAGAGAGGGCTCTTCCGATGCCTATTATTTTAGACGTGCGAGCATCCGCTGTGTTGATCAAGATTTCCTCTGTGGTAACCAAAATAGAACGGTCCACAGTAATCTTCCTCTTCTTAGCAGTCCTTTGCACGATGACCTTCCTCGTTTGATCATAGGAGATCACATAGATGTCTGATACTTTGTCTACCAGCTCTGGTATCTGTTGGTCACCCCATGTGAGCGTGTTTCCTAGGCTATCGGTGGTATATATTTGTTCAAGATCAGACTCTAGAATGATCAGCATCCTTAGTTTTCTAGGACAATTTTCTTTCACCTCTGATTCTTCTGGGTGCCGAAATTTGGAAGCGTTAGGTGAAACGACTTAGTGGTTGATTCTTTAGTCAAATGTTACTCCCTTTAAGCTGTGATGGTTTCGACATGTTCAAGGAAACTTTTAAAGAATCAAGGAGAAATTGTAGAAAACAAAGATAAGTGAAAACAACATTGTTCTGAATTAAACAATAAGTGGTACCCAAAAAGTAGAGTTTGGCAGAGACTGTTTTAGGGTGTGTTGAGAGCTCAACATAGTGCTGAGATGCAATTGGGTGCCTTGTAGCTTGAACAATTCTTGCCAAAAATTGTTGGTGAAAGTGGGGTCTCTGCCAGAGACAATAGAATTAGGCATGCCATGAAGCTTGAATATATTATCCATGAAGATTTGAGCCACTATGGCAGTTGTGAATGGGTGTTGAAGAGCAAAAAAATGAGCATATTTGGAGAGACGATCTACTACCACCATGATGACTGAATTAGTGCCCGATTTAGGTAAGTCCACAATGAAATCCATAGAAATATCTCGCCAAATAGTAGGGGGAATCGGAAGCGGTTGGAGTGTGCCTGGAGCTTTGACAGTTTCTCTCTTTTTGCGTTGACAGACCTCACATTCAGTCACAAAGGTGCGGACGTCCTGTTTCATACCCTCCCAGAAAAAAAAAACGTTTGACCCGTTCATAGGTTTTGGTAAACCCTAAATGTCTGGTTGTGGGTGAAGCATGAAGTTCAGAAATCATTTTGGATTTAAGTTGGGATTGTTTTCATAAATACAAATGACCTTTGTAGCAAAGCTCTTCATTATGCCAAGAGTAACCTGGAGAAACTGAAGAATTGTGTTGCAATTGATGGAGCAGACTAGAAATTTTGGGTTCTTGCAACCATTCCTGATGAACAACTTGGAGCCAATCTGGTACAATGAAGGAGAGGGAGAAAAGGGACCCGTCTTCTTCATATTTCCGAGAAAGAGCATTAGCCACTACATTTTCCTTGCCCTTCTTGTAAATGATCTCATAATCATAGCCAAATAGATTGGTCACCCATTTTTGTTGCGTCGATGATGAAATTTGTTGTTCCAAGAAATACTTGAGACTCTGATGATCAGATTTGATTTGGAATCGTTGACCTAATAAATAAGGACGCCAGAGATCCACAACATGCAGAATAGATAACATTTTCTTTTGTTAAATGGATTGGCCAAAATGTCGCTTTGAAAGTTGTTTGCCAGTGAAGGCTAAGGGCCTGCTATCTTGCATGAGGACGACTCCAAATCCTTTTCCGGAAGCATCGAAGTCCAATACGAATGTCTTTGTGAAGTTTGGGATGGCTAGGACAGGGGTCAAGCACATAGCATATTTTAAGGCTTGGAAGGCATGATCTGCAGCTGAAGTCCAAGTGAAAGAATTCTTTTTAAGGAGAGAAGTGAGAGGAGCTATAATATTTTCATAATTCCGAACAAACTTCCTATAATATCCCGTTAAACCCAGAAAACCACGCAAGCTCTTAAGAGTTTTTGTTGGTTGTGGAGCATGATTATCTTCCTGATTCAAAGGTATTTGTTTTCAGCCATGTTTATACCCCATGAAGACTTTACACCCCAGAAGAATGTACACTCTTCCATGCAGGGTACTGCAAAGGGGGGTTACCCCTTCTATGGGGTCTGGGGGTGCTATCCCCTCGGCTGGGGGGTCTGGGGGCAAGTGGGCCCCTGGTGGGGGTTCGGGGGCAAAGCCCCCATAGGAAAATTTTCCTTATAAATGTGTATTGTAATTTCATTGTAAATCTGGACCGTTCATTACAAGGTCTCTGATCTAACGATAGAAATGATGTTAGGGTTTTTTTCCCTAAAAGGAAACCCTCTTTTATGAGGGAAATGTATTGCGGCTAAGTATGAGAATGAATATTGTATTCTGAGATAGGAGACTGTGAGAGAATGAAGAGGAAGTTACAGCGGGTTTGTTGTAGGTTGTGTCCCTTCATTTCCTGGATAATAATAAAGGAAGGACCTGGCAATTTCTCTAGTGGACGTAGCCCACACTGGGTGAACCACGTATATCTATGTCTCTATTGTATTGTGTATATTCTATATTTTATTTCTGCATTTGTTTTATTTTATTGCTCTGCGATCCTGTTTTTCTAACAGTTTTAGGGCGAGGCCAATCTTGCATAGATTCGATTTTCTTAGGATCCACTCAGACACCATCCTTGATGACAATATGACCCAGGTATTCCACTTCTGAGGCACCAATGGCACAGTTAGATTGTTTGAGGAAAAGTTGATGTTTAGAGAGTAGATGGAGAACTTGATTCACATGGGAGAGATGGGATGGCTAAGTTTTACTATAGATGAGAATATCATCAAAGAAAACTAAGACAAAATGACGGAGAAAATGACAGAAGACATGATTCATAAGACTTTGGAAAGTGGAAGGAGCATTACACAATCCAAAGGGCATTACTAAGAATTCATAATGACCCTCATGAATACCAAATGCAGTCTTGGTAATGTTTTCTGCTTTCATACAGATCTAGTGGTATCTAGAACGTAGATCCAATTTGGTGAAGTACTGAGCACCACTCAATTTATCCAAGAGGTCATCAATGACAGGAATGGGGAATTTGTCTTTGATTGTGAGTTTGTTGAGGGCATGGAAATCAGGACACGTGCGCCAAGTACCTTCGTTCTTGAGTACCATGACCATATGGGAAGAATAAGGGCTAGTACTGGGATGGATAACACCAGCTTCTAGTAATTCATGAACAATTTTCTCAATTTCATTTTTCTAGGCAAAAGGATGACGATAAGGTCGAACATTGGGAGGAAGACTCCCTGTGATGAGAGGGATGGAATGATCATGGGCTCCATGGGAAGGGGGAAGTTCTTGAGGGGTGGTAAAAACAACATGGTGGCAGGAGAGGATATATTGGAGGTCGGGATGCACAGAAGGTGTCTATACAACATGAATGGAGTGAAGTTGGGCTATAATTCCCAGATGACCTTTTTTTGAGGATCTTTTCCATGCGATGGGAACCGATGATCTCAAGGGAGCCTGTGGTGATGCCTTGGAACTTATATTGTTGTCCCTCCTTTTGGAATTTCATGGTTAAGTCCTTAAAATCCATGAGAATGGGGCCAAGAGTTTGTAACCATTCGACACCAAGAACAATGTCACAACCACCCGTGTCTATAGCAAACATATTGGATTTCAAGTGATACTAACCAATTTGGAGTCGCACATTTTCACATTGTCCCCCACATTTCATGGAACCACCATTGGCAATCATGATTTGAAAATTATTGACAGCACGGATGTAACAATTGACTTCTTGGGCAACGCGGCGATGAATAAAGTTATGGGTGATACCACTGTCCACAAGGATGATGAATTTCCTATTTTTTATGTAACCAATTAATTTGATAGTTTGGGGAGAAAATAAGAGGGTGAGGGCATTAAGTGAAATAATTGGGTCAACGTCTGGTGGGTCAAAGGGTGGGTTGAGGTCAGAAGGCAGTGGTAGTTCCTCCACAAGTGAAACAACAACATCTTCTTCAGAAAGATCCTTAGTCACAGCCATAAAACAATTTTGTTCCTTACACTTGTGCTAGGGAAAATATCTGTCATCACAATTATAACAAAGACCCTTGAGTTGACGTTCAGCCATTTCAGCCCTAGTTAATTTCTGGATCTTGAGGGGATGTGCAGGAGGGGAAAAATTGGTGGGTTTAGGGTGAGGAGGAAATGAAACATAGTTACCAACTTAACGAAAACTCTACAGAGTTCTCGTTTTTTGGGGGGTCCAATTTTTTACCCCGTTTTTAAAAATGGTGTTACCGGTAGCACCCCCTCTCCCTTTTTAGGTGGTTTTTCGATATTTTAAATTTTTCGATCCACAATGTTTCCACATTTTTTAAAATGCTTATTTTTCATTTATTTTTAAATTTTTAAATTTTTTTTTATTCAACCATGTTTTAGTCATTTTTCCATGCTTCTTTCAAACATAAAATATTTTTTACCATTTACTTTTTTTAAGTTACGATTTTTCACATAATTGTGTCTCCTTAATTAATTTATTGTTCCATACTTTTAAAATATAGTGGAAAACACCATTTTTAACATAGTGTTTACCTTTACTTCAATACATAGAAAAAAATTGTAGTTAAATAACACTATTTTTTAATATTTAGCAAAAAAAATATAACTCATTTTTTTTATAAATTAAAAATTAACCAAAAAAAAATAATTGAAATTAAAAAACAAAAATAAAAAACAAATTTAGATAATAAAAAAATTAAAGAAAATTTTAAAAAACTAAAAAGGAAAAAAAATTCAAAAAATAAAACAAATATATAAACTAAGCTAAAACTAGAAGGAAAAAAAAAAAGGTAAAAAACAAATTTATGGCCCAAAAACTTTAGAAGGTTTAAAAAACACAAAAAACAATTAAAAATATATATTAAGAAAAAAAACAAATTAATACACTTAAACTTAAAAAAAAAAAATTACAAAAAAAATAATTAATTTTTTTATTAAAAAACTTTAAAATATGTAAAATTTTATAAAAAAACAAACAAATTAAAAACAAAATATGCACCTGTGATGTGAGGTCATGGGGTGATGCCCAACATCACCCCCCACGAC
>ML808270.1:255034-265905 GCA_009831015.1 Picea engelmannii
CACTATGTCCCATTGACATAGCCATGCCATTTGTGGCTACTCAGGAAGATTCAGCTCATGTCCAGTCTGAGGCTGACAAGGCAAACAACTTCATTGAGTACATTCAACACATCTGCCAACAGGTTCATGACATCTTGGACAGAGCCAATGCTAAGTACAAGCAGCGACATGATCAACATCGGGTGCCACACAACTTCCAGGTGGGCGACAAAGTGTGGCTGCATTTGCAAAAGGAGCGCCTCGCTGGACCCCACCACAAACTTCGTCCGCTTCGATATGGGTCGTACACCCTCACCAAGGCTGTAGGGGAAAATGTCTTTGAGCTCATCATTCCACCATTCCTTGGTCTGCACCCAGTGTTCAATGTGGACCGCCTTCGGCCCTACTTTCCACCTCTACTAGACACATCCGACATGGCAAAACAACTCACACCAACAGAGTTAAATCCAAACTGCATGGAACAAGCCAGAACTGATCAGATCATAGATACATAGATCAAGCACACCCGAAAACAAAGGATACCACTATATCGAGTTGTCAAAGCAGGCCAACTCCTTCACTAAGGCAAGTGGCTCACCAGGGACCACGTTCAACAGAAGTTTCCTCATCTCATGGAGGAACTCAACGCAATGGGGACCATTGCTTCCTAAGGGGGGAGGAATGATCCAGGTGGATATTGGTGGCCACCCACCTATTCCACTTGGACCCCCACCATTGCTCTTTCAGTTTTTCAGTTTCTACACAGTTTACTATTTTTAGCAGTTTTTCGGGTCCTGGATTTCCGGAGCCGTTTTGAGGCCTTAAACGACGTTTTTTGGGAAAACCGGAAGCAACATGGAGTCTAAATCAATGTTGCTCACCCAAAAGTTGTAGTCCTCGGATAGATCTTTCTAACGAGGTATGGAACACATCAAACGGAGATTGTATGCCAAAGTTATGTCCCCGGGAAGTTGATGTACCAACTTACCCAAACGGGGCCCATAGTCTTGGCGTTTCATCTCCTAGGGTTAGGTCTTTGGATGTTTAGGGTTTTCCATTGTTTCTCAGTAATAATAGGCCTTCTAACCTCATTGTAACACAGTTCAGAGGCCAGTAGTTGCCACATCTCTTCTCAGAGATAAGCTACCAGCGCCCTAGCTAGTTTATTTCCATTTTGTCTATAAGCATATTTCAGTCATTTGTTATTAATGAAATGAAGTCTTATTTCCGCTACATCTCTGCGTTTATGTGTATTTTTGTATTTCATTGTGTTCCTACATAAATCCGGATCATTATAGCACCAGTTGCAATCAGGTTTTGTAGTGGCAACAAACCCTAACCCATTTGTTTGGGTACCTATAGTGAAGCGTTTGGCATATTTATTTGACATCCTAGCGTGCCCTAGCCTAGCGCACCTCTTGGTACCCTCAGTTAGAAAAAACTCCAGGTTTGAGTTTTTGGTCAAAGTCAAAGGTTGATTGGTCAAAGTCAAAGTCAAAGGTTGACTTCTAGTCAAATTGACTTTATGGTCAAAGATGAAATTTCAGAGTTTCTAGCTTGTTTTAATCATTGAACCTTCTGATTCAGTTTCTAACCTCTCCTTGTCAAGATGGTATCTAGTTTCATATTGGAAGACAAGTTGGACGATGCTACAAAGATTTCAAGGTATCTTACAAGATTTCATGGAGGCTACCATAGAGATGTATTTGTTTGTTCCAAATAGGTTACTATGGAAGAATGATTGATCACAACACTGGAAGAGTGTTGAAGAATGTTGTCTGTTATTTTCCTTTGTTATTGTTCTTGTTCCATGAAGGACACAGAGGATATCTCTAGGAGGGAGCTACAGAGATTGTTGCAAGCATGGAGCAAATGACTTCATCAGTGGTGAAGTAGATGGTCTCACCAAGTATCAATTATAAAGGAAGCATGGAAAGAAAAAGAAGTTTTGGACATCCTTCACTCAGATCCATGTCAACCTTCTCAGTAAATGGCTAGGACTGTGATGAGGTCCATGATAAAGATCGTGTAGTTCCCAGGATTGCAGTTGCAAAGAGAGGTAAGAATGTTGTATTAGACATGGAAAAACCATAGAGATTTGAAGATCCACACCAAGATAAGATTAAGAAGAGATGACCAACTTGATCTCGTGAGATTGTGATGCTCCAGATAGAACTTTCAGAGAAAGCAAAAAGTCAAAACCATATTCCAGTTATAGAACCCTCCACCTTTGAATAAGCATTAAGCGGAAAGAATAGAAGGAAGTTGTGATGGAAGAATATCAATCATGAAAAACGATGTATGAAAATTGTGCCTAAATGATTTTACAAGATAAAGCATGCAGTGGATGAAAGTATCAATAAATACAAGGCAAGATTTGTAGCTAGAGGGTTCTCCCATTAGGAGAGAGAAGACTATGATGAGATGATTCCTCCAGTTGCCATATACACCTCTAGAACCATCATATCTCTAGCAAGATCCATGGGTTGGAGTTTACATCAGATGGATGTAAAGACCGCTTTTCTAAATGGAGTGATTGAAGAAGAAGCATACACAGAGCAACCTCAAGGTTTTGAGGTACATCAGAGAGAAACTCATGTATGTAGATTAAAGAAGGCCCTGTATGGACTCAAGCAAGCTCTAAGAGCTTGGTGCAGAGCCTGTTAGTATCCAGTGTAAGAGAGAGTTAGCCTCTGAATTTTATATGAAGGATCTTGGTCTCATGCACTATTTCTTGGGACTAGAAGTATGGCAGAAGCGTGGTGAAATCTTCCTAGGACAAGGGAAGTATGTTGAAAAGATCCTTCAGAAGTTTGGGATGATGGATTGCAAATCCATGGCAACTCCCATGGTAACAGATCTGAGGAAGTTGAGAGACTCTGACTCTGATCCAGTAGACTCGTTCCTATACTGACAGTTGATTGGCTCATTGATGTATCTGGTAAATACCAGGACAGATAGTTGCTTTGTTGTGAACATGTTGAGCCAGTTCCAGGTGGAACCCAGACATGAGCATTGGATAGTTGCAAAGCATATCTTGAGATATCTTCGTGGGACGATAACTTATGGTTTGAGATATGCCTCAAACARTGAAGTATAGCTGCATGGATTTACTGATTCAGATTGGGCAGGGAGTGCAGATTACATAAAAARCACTTCTGGTGTGTGTTTYAGTTTGGGATCTACTGTGATTTCATGGGATAGTAGGAAACAGAGGTTTGTTGCACTCAGCACTGCAGAAGCAAAGTATATTGCAGCTTGTGATGCTTGTACGAAAGCAGTGTGGCTCCGTAAGCTAGTTTCTGGATTGTTTGATCAGGTGTTGGATTCAACTATTTGATCATGCTAGATATGGCCATGTGAGTACAGCTTAGATGTGACATACAACTTAGATATGATGAATTGACATCATGCTAGATATGTCATGCTAGTATGGCTTAGAGATGACCATACAACTTAGAAATGATGCAGGGGGCTCGTGTCCTGCTAGATATGATCATGCAAGTACAACTTAGATATGATGCATTGACATCATGCTAGATATGTCATGCTAGTACAGCTTAGAGATGATCATACAACTTAGAGATGACACAGTGAGGCACTGATCTACGTCATGCGAGTACAACTTAGAGGTGGCATACATCTTAGATATGATGCATTGGCATCATGCTAGATATGTCATGCTAGTACGGCTTAGAGATGATGTAGATGATACTCCAGATCACGCTAGTACAACTTAGATATGATGCATTCACATCATGCTAATATGACTTAGAGGTGATGCAGCTGATGACATTGTTGATGCAGGATGATATGATTTGATTGTTTTGGAGACTGTATGTCTTTGGACATTGATTGTATGTTATTGTGGTGGATGTGTTCCACTGGTAGTGATTATGTGTCACTGTTTAGTAGCCGTGTGCTACTAGGAGTGGTTGTGTACCACTGGGAAGTAGTTGTGTACTACTATGGATAGACACAATTATGTTCTATTGGATGGCATTATAGAAGTTGTATGCTACTATCTGATTGCCATGGAGTCTACCACGAGTGTTGGAGATGATTTCCATCTAGATGGATAGTCAGTGTGTTGGTGGACAAACATTCTTCGGGTGGAGAATGGTTCAGGTAGAACAAATTGTTGGTGGACAGAGATTCTCCCTATGGAGAATGGCCCAGGTTGAGATATTGTTGACGTATCATGGATTGGTATTTTCCTAAGGTATAGATTGTGGCCCGATTAGGAAAATGGTTCAGGACCGATATTCTCCTAAGGCACAATTATTGGCCCGATCAGGTTGAATAGTATGCCCCCTAAGGACATGACGTCCCGATTAGGGTGGTTGGTACAGGACTAATATTTTATAAGGCATATGGGTAAAGATTGATCTCTATGGTACATATGACCTGATTATAAAATAGTCTGAGATTGACATTCCTGTAGGAATGGTCTCTGTAGCCTGTGGCATGGCTTTCAACATCTATTGGAACAACTATTCCTCTATGACATATGTCTGAATCAAAAGAATGGTCCCTATATCACTATGTTGAGTGGGTGACTCATGCGAGACACTTTGCTAAGTGCATTGAGTTCAACACATGACTTATTCAACATCATGCATGATTATTCAGATGGAGTATGGCCTCGAGAGATGATGCAAACGATGATGTATGTTGATGCCAGGATGCTATCAAACATTACTGATAGTGATGATGATACTTGTGACTTGATCTATGTGATCACGAGATAGCCTATGTGGCTATGATGATGCTAACAACATAATGGTCTGTATGTGCTCAAGACCATTACAGTTAATACCTCCCTAGCTAGGAGGGAGTGTTGATGTTACGGTAGTTGCGCGAGGTATTAACCTCCACGTGTAACCTTTGACTAGAATGGAATATTCTGGAAGCAAGGGAAACCCTAAAGAGATGTGTGAAAACCCTAAAAGACAAGTTGATCTAGCAGAATAAATAATATTAGAATATTGTCTTCTAGAAAGACAAGTCGGCTCCATAAGAAAAAGATAAACAGAAAATATAATTACCAGAAAGTCAAGTCGGCCCACCCAGAAAAGTCACTAGACAAATTAATATAAATAGAGAACGTTTTAGCTCATTTATACACCCAGTCATAGCGCAAGTCTTGTGGAGAGCTACAGTTGCAGCTGCAAGGAGGAATAAGGGTGTATGGTCATCTCTTGGTCTTGGTCACTCTCTAGTGCTATCAAGTGATTCTTGGTGATTCTCTTGGTGATATTCTTGGTGATACTTTTGGTGATATTCTGGCTAAGTATGGCGCAAGTTTGAGAGAGTAGTGCAGTTGCAGCTGCTGCAGTTGTGTATGGTACTTGTTCTGTGGATATGGAGACTCTCTCTCTCTTGTGCGCTACCCTTGGAGAAAGAGCACTCTACTTGTCTTGAGTTGTTGATGCAGTTAGCAGCTAGGGTTTATCTGTTGATTTTAGTATGGCTTTCCGAAATAATTTTGTCAAAGGTTAAAGGTGCTCCGGAGTGGCTATGTGCCTATGGTTGGGTGACAATATTGTGATATTGTCTATGGTAAAACGAGCACATTGAATATATTGACACGAAAAGCCATAGTGATTAGCCACTCAGTGATTCTGCAATCCCTCTCCCATAAAACTCTAACAAAAATCCCAAGGTGATAAAGAATTTGTCAAATAGCCACCTCAATGATAAGTGAGTTCAAGCATCTTGAGCTCTTTCCATACTAAGAAGCCTCAACATAGAAGCAGACAAGAAGGCCAATTTGGGGGCAAGAAGGGGTTTTTAACACAAAGGAGGGGTTCACTAACCATAGTGCCACTCTCCCCTCCTATGACATGTAAGCAATTTATGACAACCACACCATCCCACAACACTTGTCCCATCAAGCAGAGGTGAAGGGGAAGAAATAAATCTAGTGCAAACCCATCACCTCTAAAGCAGCATGCAACCTACTCCAAAAGACAATCTAATGAATTGTACAATGGCAGCACCATCTTCTGTGCATGGTATTTCTCGGGCTTCCTATGGTTTGTTGCATGTCCTCCCTGAATTCAATTCAGAGCTTGGTAAGAAGTATAAGGGAGAAAGAAGGTCTCTGCTAGTTCTATGGCTCTCTCCTTCCATTACTGTCAAGGTTTCTAGCATCGACTAGGTTGCCAAGGTTAGGGGCAGCCATGGTGCAGTATCACTGTTGCGGTAAGTGTTGTGCTCTGTGTGAGCTAAAAGGTTTGCAAAGGGGGATCGAGCAATGCGAAAGGGATGTAGCAGAGGCACACAATGTGACCTATTTGGCCTTTCAGTGAACTCAATGGAAAGAGAGCTTTGAGAAGCAGATACTGGGAACAAATAGACTTTGTGATCAATGTGCGATTAGGACAACGAATAACACTTTGGGTATGAGGGAATGTAAAGAAGAAAAAGGGTTTTCATGTTGATACATAGGGGGAAGCTGTGGGGAATGACCTCCCAGTTGGCCTCTCTATAGTCTCTAGTAGGGTGCATCACAGCCCATCTAAACCTTCTTCCGGAGGTAATTTCGTCTTCACCCCCTCCCCTCCCATTCAACACTATGGAAACCTCAGGGGACTTGTCATTCAATGGCCTTTCTATGGCCTCAGTGGAGTGTCCAACTACCTAGTGCACCCACCACTCGGAGCTGATGGAAGCTTCTGCAGAAGCCCACCATACAGCCATGGATGTCAACGTGGAAGCTTCTGCAGAAGCCCCCCATACAGCCATGGATGTCAACGTCAGCGTGGTGCGTGTGGGGAATGAATGACTGGAGACCCAAGTGGACATTGAAACTGAAGCCCGAGATGGGCATGAATCTGTTTAGTTCTATTCTCTTAAACCTTCTATGTTTTGTCACAGTTTACTTTTATTATTACAGTTTGTAAGGTAAGGCAGTATTCCTGCATAATGCATAACTTTTGAAAAGGCAATCCTAGTGTTTTTTTTCCGCTGGTAAGACCCTTGTTTTGGCCAAGGCCGAACAGATCTAAAAAAAATTGTAATACAATAGTGTACGGTTCAGACACAGTTTTTTTAATATGAAATCTACCCGTTATTGTGAAAAAAAATTGCTCCAATATGAAGCAATCTCATTTAGAAAGAGAGATTTGTTAGATTGCTTTCCTTAGAGTTGAATATAATCTGTGGGCCAGAAGGCTAACATGATTCCACTATGTGTCTACAAGAAGACATGCCTGCGTATACTTTTTTCCCAAAAATGAGTCGAAGTCCAACTTAGAAGAACCCAACTCTAGTCTGTCACTCCACCGAACTTGATAATTAGAAGATTTCCTTGAACAACTCGTTAGCTGACCCTTGCCCCAACTTCGTGATACATTGACAAAATACATCATTAAGAGCATGAAAGGCTTCCAGAAGAGTTAAGAGTTTCAATCTCAAATATGATCTGAACACTGTAAAATATTAAGGCCTTTTGCACCTTTGTCCTTCTCATTCTTTACCATGTATGATCTCTGTGTTTCTGACTTTTTCTTCCTTCTTTCACTCAACTTTATTTCTCTATCTTCATTCTCTCTTTTCTATATTGCTATATGCACACTCTGGCAGATAGTCTAATCAAGTCTCACAGCATTCCTTTATTGCTCTTCTTATTTCCCTGCTTTATTTGACCCATACTCCTCTTTTAATATTTCCCAGCAACCTCAATAAGACAGTGGCAAAAGTGGTTGAAGACACTGGACTGAAAACAACAGAGTACAAAACCGTTGTCAATAAAAGAAACATCTACCTACTGACCAACGGTTCTGTAGAGAAACATGATCCCTCAAAATACTACAAGATGCTTTTATTTAATATGGTATGTGAATATCTCGAGCTCCAAAGGCCACAAGTAGCCAGAAAGGGAGTTTGAAGTAAAGAGGATGCTTTTATTTAATATGGTACATGAATATCTCGAGCTCCAAAGGCCACAAGTAGCTAGAAAGGGAGTTTGCAGTAAACAACATTCTAAGTCTTTTATCAATTGGGTCTAGCCCAAGTGGTTTCCAAGTCTCCTCTCCACCTAGGTTTTATTCCCAGGTTGATTTCATAATGATTGTATTGTTGTAATGGCTTTGAGCAATGTTATTGACCTGGCTTTCTGCCTGAAGCATCTAAGGTTTACCCTGGATACCATCTTCAGAATAAGGGGAAGTGCCCGTGAGTTTTCTTCGGGATATGTTACCTAGAAAAAAAGCATTCTCAGGTCCCCTCGCTAGATCTTGGAAACAATGTCCAGGGCTAGGGCTAGAGGATACGTTGCAGTCATTCAAATCTGGCATGTAGGGTTGTCGATGAGAGTGAAAAGTCACCACTTTGTAAATTTTACTCAAGAAAACATATGCAAGAATTGAAAAACAATAAGTTCCTGCCTGGCCAAGGTATTATTACAATTATCCCTTTTCCAGAAGAAAAGGGTATGATTTATTTTAATACATTTTCTATTGACTCAAATATCTGGAGTATATATGTAAAGAACCGGCAAACAACAATCTCAGGATCAGAAATATTTAGGGAATTGATAAAAATCAAGGTATTATAGAGCATAGAAAGTCCAATGCTTTCAAAGGATAGGATTGCGTGCTAGGTTAAGAGGAAACTAAATTGAAGAACCTTTAAAAATGTCGATTCTCTTCTGAAGCTTCAAATACTTTCAATTTTAACTAGAAATTATCTTATATTTCCAAACATGCATGAAACAAAAGAATGATACCATGATGAAGAAGGGCTTCTATAAGTTATTTATAGAATGTTAAATGGTGGAAGTAAGCAAGCCTTTATGGTCAAAGGAAACCATTTTTCTGCAGATGAGATAATATAGAAATCAACATATACCTACAGGCTACAATCAAGTGAAGAGATCAATTTCCTGAATTGCAAATCTTTCACACAGACAGACAGATGACAGATGTTGATAACTTAGAAACAGTCAGTGAGGTCTAGAACTAAACTGTCAAAAACAAATTAGTCCTGACTCATGTTGTCCAGAACAGGACAGTATCTTACAGCTGTGCATTGGTAACTCTCTGGAGTCTGCTGTGGGTAAGAGTTTTAACCTGCATCAGTGATTTTTTGGTTTATTTTAATTATCAACTGAAGCCAACTGTCCCCTGGCGGGAGTTACTCCATTCTAGCTGTACTTGAAGTGATGTCCATCTTAACTGTCTGCAGAAGGGTCTGGTCTTCTAGAGAGTCCCATTGTGACTTTGATTTTTTTTGGTACGCAGGTTGGGCCTTTCTCTTCCACTTGCACTAGGAGATAAGCTATTAGGAATTCTGATCAAGGGACCATGATTAAGATCAGCAACGTAAGGCCTTGATACTCCAATTTGAGAACGTAGTCCAGAATTTGCTTCAGAGGGTAACCGGAAAAGCTCAGCACAACTGAGTGGAGCTTCGAGGAAACTGCCTGAGTGAATCACCTTCTGTTTGTCTGCTTCTTGCATGAAGCTTGGAGCTAGATTTAGGCACTGACTAATTGACTGAGTCTTACCGAAAACACTTTGTAATTGTGACTTTGCAAGTTGAAGTGACTTCAATGCATCACTAGATAAATTACTCTGATGGTGTGTAAGAGGCTGGAATCTCCCGTCAAGTGCACCTAAATGATCTTGATGTCTCTGGGATATACATGATTCTTCCCTTGAACTTTTTCCAGCACCTAATTCAAGAAAAGATTCAAATTCATTCTTGCTACAATTGCCGGCAGTCCCTGCAGTTGTTGTTGACAGTCGATCACCAAATTTAGTCCCGGAATGTTCTTCGTAATTAGCAGGAAATTTATATCTTGATGACCTGCAATTCATCTCAAGAGTAGCATTGCTTTTCTGAAATTTATAGTCATCCCTTTCAAATGTCTTCTGAGGAATCGAACCAAGATCTCTTACTGGAACATGACTTCCATGAGATCCAAGATCAGGGTCGATTCTATTCATGATAAGATTGTTACTATCTTGAAATGGTGGCATGCTGAGCTTATTTTCTGGAAATTTATTTACCACAGTTGAGTTTCCTACATCTGAATGCTCTGAAGATCTAAAATCACACCAAGATGTCTGCAAACTCCCTCCTCTGCTCACACTCTCTGTTGCTGCACGAGGTGTGATGTTTCCAGTGATTGTCATGTTACCGCTGTCAGGCTGGCAGCGGAAGAGCCTCTCCTCCATATTTTTCTGTGACATAATCTTCAAGTTTGCATCACTCATACCTGTTCTATTATGTAAATCACCTGTATCAAAATACTCCTCATTTTTCTTCTTCTCTTCTTGCACATGTCTCATATCAACGGCTGATATTAATTTCATGGGATTCATAGAAACCCGTGCGTGCACATGACCAGAGGTGATGTTTTCCATAGGAACATTTTTGTTAAATCCCTGCATAACCCCCTTCTCATTATTATCGCTGCCATTCCAGCTTTGGGAATGTGCTCTGGATTCCTTAGGAATGGAATCTGTAGTTATTTGTACAGAGTTCATTACAGTACTTTCCTGAGAGATACGTGGTTTTTCACCTGCAGTGCATGCCATCCCTCCACCACTTAAGATTTCACAACTCCTTATTGCTGTTTTTCCTTCTGTCAATTGCTTTTCTATCTCTAGAGGCTGAGTTACAGGCCCTATATTCACCACCTTACTACTTGATTGCATATCATCTGGCAATCTTTCTGCAGTATCCTTTGCAGGGAACAAACACATTGTGTGCATGGCATTAACAGCCTTACCATTAGCTACAGAAGAAGATGGTGCTAAAAGAGCATTTGCAGAAGCTGTGCTAGAAATATGCTTTTCCAGTATGTGACTTGGTTTTCCTGTCACCATTTGCCTGCTGTCCTGACAGAAAGGTTCAACCACATTTACTGCTACCTTGTC
>ML808271.1:22928-38833 GCA_009831015.1 Picea engelmannii
AATTTAGGAACCTTATGATTTCATTAGCTTGGTCTGGCATATCTCCCAATTCTGTCCTGATTTTCTCCACAGCTTGTTTGCTCCTCTCGAACAACTCATTATGTTCAAACATGATTTGAACCATGGGCCAGATTTCATTAATGGACTTAGAAATGTCCATCCACACTAGTTCTTTAACTTCAGCCAATGTTTTTCCTGCCATTGTCTGTTTCTGGAGCTGCTGCAACTCTTTCATGATCTGCTCAGTCACCTGCTTCTCCTTTGACAGACTCGTCTGAAAAGAAGTCTTCAGCTCTTGGAGATTCTCCAACTCTTTCTTAAGTCTGCTGATTTCTGACTCTTGCAGGTTCATTCTCTCCATAGACTTGGCCAGGTCGGTAGCTCCTTCTGGTAGGGGTGTCGTTGTTGCAGATGGGATGGTTGTCACCGTTGGTGTTGCAATTGGGATGGAACTCAACGGGATGCCTTCCATTCGCGTTGCCTTCTCTTTCTCCTTGAGCAGTCTCTCTATCTCTGCCTCCATCTCCTTTAACTGTGCATTCTGCTCCAGGAGTAATTTCAGCATCTCATCTTTTTCGCCTTCCCTTTCAGCTATTTATTTCATCTGTGGGTCCTCTGTTGGAGGAGCTTTAGCTACTTTCTCAATGAGGTGATGTCAGCATTCTTCTTTTTAATCATTTCCTCAGCAGCCTTGACGTTTGCAGGATCGTAACCTATTTTGAGGACCAGCTCCTCCAGTGTCTTTATCTGATTATCTTTCGCGAAGGAAGATATTTTCTCCAGCTTCAGTTGAGTCTGGGCATTGCTCAAAGCCACCTAGAACTTTGATGCAGAAGTTGAAGCGTGGGCCAAAGTATGAAAAATCATTTCTCCCGTTTGCTTGTGCAGATCCATCTGATCTGCCGGATGCACATCCTTTGTTTGAAACTCGAACGTGGCCCTCTTGTAATCAGACATTACCTTGGGATCCGCCACCTACGCTTGTAGGAATTCCATATGCATCCTACCCTTTTCTGTATCAAATGCTAAAAGGAGTCTATGCTGGGAAGTGGAGGACTGCTTCTGGAACTGTGCATAGGTGCTGCTTGTGAGCGTCTGGTTCTTCTTTCTGATCAAGTCATATTTTTTGAAAATGCCCAGCTTGGGCCCAGTCTTGCTTGGCGGAGTATCCAAGGGAGAATCTTTGGGTTCTATTTCTTTCATTCCCTCTTTATGTTGACTGGAGATGAAAGGGAAACTAAATTGCTTGGCCCCAGTGGTGGCCACTGTGGTAGTCACTGTGGTAGCTTCTGCTGTAGTGCTGGGAGTTGAGACTGTCTTTGGCTTCTTGGAGTGAATGTGGAATTCCTATGAAGACATCTCAGTCACAGGAGGAGATGATTCATGTCGAGGCCTCTTCTCCTTGAGGACCTGAGGCGTGGTAGCAGGTAGAGCGCTAGTTGAGGGCGCCTGCTGTTCCAAGTCTAACAAAGTATCAGGCAGCCATACTGCCTGATTCACAAATTTTTCAATGTCTGGCTTGGGCTCGTGAATATACGGGGTATTTTTGTTTTTTACCCTCATGTCTGAAATGATCCCATGCGGATCATAATGCCAGATGAAACTTGTGGAGAAATTCATACCCTTCAAAATTCGATCTGCTTCTTCCCCTGCACCTTGGTTGTTGCAGATGAAAGGGCCAATTTGACCTTTGATTCTCAGCTGTTGCTTTTTATTAAGGGAAACAAAGTGAATATCGTCAGAATTCCTAATCTGCCTTATATATTCTAGCGCGAAGACTCTTACCGGTACATACCGAGGCAACTTATAAGGCGCCAATTCGCACCCAAAGATTCTGATTTCCGTGTGATTCTGGCATAAATACCAGTCTCTTGTCTGAACGTTGTCCGAGAGGTGTAGGATCCTCTGGACCTCATCATTAATTTGCGGCTCAGGAATGCCACGCAACATACTTACCACATGGTGGTAAAACTGTTCAATGAAAGTCGTGAAGTCATATTCAACCGAATTGTGCTTTAGAAGAGAAGTCCACGCTGTGACTGGCTGGGGATTCCCGTCGTCATCCATCTTATGCATGGAGAGGTTGAACCTGTCGGCCTGGAAATAGAGGAACATGTAAGCTAGAATGGATGAATACCTGAACATGCCTTCGGTGGGGAAATTGACGAGCTGCTCATGGATATTATTTGCCAGGAATGCGCTGTAATTGAACTGCGTGGTTGGTTGTTCGTCGTTGGAGAAGATGGACAGAAAACCCAGGATGGGCTCATCCACCCACTGATCAGAATAATACCAAAGCAGGGCACATAGAGACAAAATAATCTGATTCCCTTTGGTAGAAAACATAGACGAGGGGTATGGGGGATTGGTGGACGGGATTGGAGCTGAAGTGGGAAGAAAAAGCTCAAAAATTTGAGCTCTTTGTGGGAAGGTCATTTTCTGGTACAGCTCGGTGAGGATTTCTAAGTTAAAGGGCGACGCAGCTTCTGCGCGGGTGATTTGCAGCATTTGGTCGATATCCTCTGGGGTGATGAAAAAGAGGATGTCCCCAGATGAGGAAGCAATGGCTTTCTGGTTAGGGACGTAGTGGACCTGGCAATGGAGGGAGAATTCAGGGAAATTATGGATTTGAGGGAAGAGGTACAGAGGTAAATTGGACTCCCAGAGTCCAATTTCGTCGCTCTGGTCCAGGAAAACCTCCTGGAGCCACGACTGGAGATCAGAGAAATCGAAACTGCATATGGTATCGGCTATCAAATGGTCCTTGTCGACCAGGGGAATTTTATCCAAGTCAACTGGAGGAGGAACGAACGGATTCTCTTCCTCTTCAGCTGGCTTCGTTTTAGACACCATCTCAGTAACTGTACCTGCAACAAGCAACGTTAGTGGGGTCTACTGGGGGTGGAGGAAAATGACCAGGAAGCAATGGGAAGACGGTAGATATGTTCTCTGGTGTGATGGATGGTTCTGGTGCGAGGGATGAATAACGAGTGAAAATAGGCACAACGGTATGTTTATTCAAATCTGGGTCGGTCGGACGCGGGAAAAATGGTCAGCATGACAACGGGCATATTATCCTATTATTAATGGACAACGGGCCACTTGTGGTGATATGGCAGGTGACGGTGGCCAAAGTATACGAACGACTGACGTGGAGGTTTGTGATTGGGGGTAAAGTCACCAAAGGGGGTTGTTCATGAGTGAAGGGTGTTATGGCGCTGACACCGTGGACTGACAATGGTAACGGGATGGGACTTCGACCCGGGGGCAAGTGGGACAAGTGGGGATAGTGGAGGATGACGTCCAGGGGTGAGGGGATGTCAGGTAGCAGGCGGGGGATTTGACCCCTGGACCAATAGAAACACGCCATGTGTAACAAGGGGCCTGCCGGAAGGAATATTCATTCCGGACCCCCCCCCTTTGATTAAAGACAGAACACCAAGGGGGGTCCGGAATACGTTAAGAACCATCGATCTGCGTGCTTGTATGATGGCCGTCCAGATCTGCATGCTCCTTAATGTCAATTCCAGACCCCCCCCCCCTCCGTTAAAGGCAGAACGGAGGGGGGGGTCCGGAATCCAATGTGGACCGCCGATTTGAGCGCTGGATTAAGAGCCGTCCAAATCTGCGCCCGATTTATAACCAATTCCGGACCCCCCCCCCTCCGTTAAAGGCAGAACGGGCGGGGGGGTCCGGAATCCAATATGAGCCGTGGATTTGCACGCCCCTTTCAGGACCGTCCAGATCTGCGCAAGGATTACCGCCGATTTCGGACCCCCCCCTTTGGTTAAAAGCAGAACACTAAGGGGGGTCCAGAATCAAATGTGGGCCATTGGTATAATCATCGCGATCTGGACCATTGGAAGGTGCATGAAGGATAGGTCGGGGGCGAAAAATGTTATATATAGGAAAAAACTTAGGGTAAGTGCTTTTACATGGGTTTTTCCTCGATTTTTCTTCTATACACCACCAAGGGGACATCTTTCAACTACACTTTAGGCATCGGAGTCATAGGGTAACATCTTTGTCGATCTAGCTTTATTTGGGCCAGGGAGGCCAAGCAGTTAATCTACATTCTAACCTACTCTCACAAGGCAATTAACCTAGATTAAACTGTTGGGTTAAGAATTTATTCTTTCTAGGGGCTATCTGATCAGGATTAGATGGTTTGATCAGATGTATTCACTAATTCTAACCTAGGGGCTATCTGATCAGGATTAGATGGTCTGATCAGATGTATTCACTAATTCTATCAACATTGAAAATTTAAAAGGACTAAGCCATGCTTGAAAGGTATGACTAAGTCACTGTTATTGCATGGGGCTTTGCTTCCATTCTTTTATTCCCTCTTTTCCTTTTCTTTTCTTTTCCTTTTCTTTTTCTTTTTCTTTTTCCTTTACAAATTATTTGAAGAAATGAAATATCATTTGTCAACAAGATCACCAGATACAGATAATATCCAAGTCATACGTTGATACCCATAATTTATGGGGTGATAACACCAGGGATTCTTGTAGACTTCTTCAAAGAATCTTCCTGTGAGGGCCGTGATTAAAGCTACGCCATAAGGGGACCACTTTGGAGACTTATTAAAATACACCCATTACTTCTAAATGATTATGGACTTCTTCTAGGGTTGACATCAATGAAAACTAATGATAATTCAACCAAGATTATTGGAAAGGGCACAATCAAGCTTGGAAGAAAATATGCCAGGGTAGAAAATGTCCTACTTTTCGAGAATATGAACCACAATATTCTAAGTGTGAGTTAAATTTTGATCCATATTATTTTGAGAACAACATGAAGACAAAATTATAACCGATATATAACAAGGAAATACATAGATATAGTGCGGAGAACACAAAAATATAGTGAAACCCAAATTCTATTAATGTACAAGAGAGAAAAACATTGTGGAACACAAACAAGCAGAACGGGGTAGCATATCTCTGAAAAGAAAGAGATGTTGGCTATGCTTCATTCACAACAAGATTTACAGCATACTCCATTGCATGCTTAAAGGCCTCCTTCACCTCAATTATATATGAGAGAGTGAGAGGAGAACAATTCCCATGATGCATGTGGGATAAATTAGACTAGGTTTATAAAATTCCATAAGCATGTAAAACACTAGGACTTCTCGGGCGGTCACCCATCCCAATACTACTCTAGCCTGAGCACGCTTAACTACGAAGTTCTAATGGGATCCGGTGCATTAACACTATGTTGTAGACATGCACATAATACCACTAGGAAATCATTACATGATGTATGTAATTAACAAATGAAGATGAAATTACATTCCATTCCCCATCAAAAGGGTGAATATCATGGTTTATCAAAACTACAGGTTCAAAATGGTGATTTAGTGGAAAAGGTGGATGGCCATCGAGATCCATCTAGATCATTCCTCCCCCCTTAGGAGGCAATGGTCCCCATTGTGTCAATTTACCATGGGATATGGGGAGACTTCTGCTTAATCTAAAGATTGGTGTGTTGCTTTCCTTACTAAAGAAGTTGTCCTCCTTATCTTGTTGAAGGCTGTCATGAACCTGTTGCTGGAGGGGTTGGATCTGTTCAACTAATCTAGCTACATTATCTACCTGAGTGTGGGAGGACTCTATCGGGGAAGATGCAACATGAAGAGTATGAAGGTTTCTATTATAACCTTTCTTGACTGGGCAGTGTCGAGGCACCCCCTTAGGTCCAACAAGAACATATTGGGACTCTTCTACAATCTTGCCGATCTGCTTCTGCTGGATAGAAATTTCTTTTGATGAGGTTGTAATGGTTGCAATGTCCTTTTGTTCACCTTCTGATCGGATTTTGAAGAGGATAAACTTTGCAGTATGAGAGATTACTTTGTGGCATTTTTTTGGTGGGAAAATAGTTGGAACTACCTCTGGTATCCTGTATAGCTGACCTCCCATAGTAACAATGACACTACGGGGTAGAGACTCATAAACAACATGACACCTCCACATATATGGATATACTAATAGAACATCACAGACTTCCAGTGGGGAAACATCACACAATACATCATACTTGAAATGCTTGATGTCGTAGGACAAACGACACTGTTGGCTGACATGAAGATCTTGACCTTGGCGAAGGCACTTGATGTTGTATGGTTGTGGGTGTGGTGTTGTTGGAAAATACAACTTCTTGACAACCTCTACTGAGATGATGTTATTTTGGCTTTCGCTATCAACAATAAAATGTAGTGGGGTCCCCTTCACCCACATCTGTGAATGGAAGATGTGCTCCCCCTCCTCAGGATCCTCTTCTAGTTGGATTGTTACAGTTGTGACAGTTGTATCCTCTTCTGGTTCTGCATCAATGATCTATCTCCTTTTATTATTTTCTAAATTAGGCTCCAAGCAGGGGTTCAAATATTTGTCTTTTATCTCATCCACTAATGACTGTATTGAGAAACATTCATCAATGTTGTGTCAAGGTTTTTTCTGGAACTCACACCACTTTACAGTGTCTTTCTTAGACTTCTCGTTACCCTTATTTTCCTTCATATAGGACTGGCTCTCTTTGGATTTGCCTTCCATTCTCTATCCTTCATTATGTGATTAGATTTTCCTTTTCCATGCTTCTCCCACTTACTTTTTTGCTTGAATTTGTGCTCAATTTTGACTGTGTATCGATATGCAGCTCCCAGTGAGGAGATGTCCAAGAAATCCATCTATGTTTGGATGTACCTGTGTAGACCACTACGGTACTTCAAAACCATCTCTCACTCGGAGTCTTTGATACCCATATTTGTATGCAAGGTATGAAATATGTTGGCATACTCTGGCACCGTTTGGTCTCTTTTCTGACGCAGAGTTGTCCATCTCATGTATTGGTCATCATAATTTCTGACAGGGTAGAACTCCTCCTTTAGGGTATCTACAAAGGATACCCAAGTGGGTTCTCTCCCAAATAGTGATATTCATCCGTGGTGTAACTCTCTCAGTAACCTTCCCACTAAGATCTGACATGGGGAAGGGATTTAAGGAGCACGAAGGTAATCTTTTCACTGTTAGAATTTTTTTGGATAGAGTAATAACCTTCTAGCAGATTCAACCATTTTTCTAGAGCATTTTCATCTATATGGCCTTCAAATAAGGGGATATGAAAATTGAGTTGTACCTTGAAGGGTGTCGCACTTGCAAAATGAATTCTTGTTGAAGATGCATCAACCGCCACCATTGGTAGTCTTCAAAGGATCTAAGAAAAGTTGTCCATCAGTTCGTTCCTCTATCGCACGAGGGATTCCTCGAGCAACGTCTTGAAAGGATCTCCTTCTTTTTCATCTCTCTTTTCTTCCGCCATGGGAGTTCGGTTGGGCTAGTGAGAGAATTTTTCCTCAAGCAAAACTAGCTCGAGACCCAACTCTCTATACCTTGACCTCGTCAGGGACCTGCTCTGAGAAATGACAAGGAGAAACCTGCTACGATGCCACTAATCTGGATTTAGGAGAAGAATGAACTGATTATCAGACTGAATACAATAAACATAGAGATATGGAGAACAAGACATAGATATCCAATGAACAATGTCTTCTATTGAATAAATGAAATAGGATGAAACTGTAAAACTACAGAATTGAAAAAACTTGCTCGAATGGTGGTAACTATCTTTGAGAAGAGATGTTGTTGCTTAGACAGGTGTGTGTAGCATCCACATCTTTTCTTAGATATATATACTACCATTCGAGCAAGTTGTTTCAGTTCTGCAATTTTACAGTTTCATCCTATTTTATTTATTCAATAGAATACATTATTCACTGGATATATGTGTTGTTCTCCATATCTATATGTTTATTGTATCCAGTATGTTAATCAATTCGTTATGCTCCTAAATCTAGATCAAATTGTCTAAAGACCAGAGAAGAAAGAATAAATTCAAAAAGACAAGAAGTATTAGAAGAACTAAAGAATGAAGAAGTAGAAGAAACAAAAGAGAAGCAACCAAAAGAAGAGCAATAAGAAACATAAGATAATAAAAAATATTTCCAGACACCTGCTAAAAAACCTAAACGTCGGGTTCAAAAGAATCATCCACTAGAACAAATTATTGGAGATAAAAATGCATGAATAGAAACCAGAGGAAGAAAATGGGCACAGATACCAAAACAAAGTCATCTATCATTATTGTTCACAATTGTACCAAGCAAATTTGAGGAAGCCATCAATGATGAACATTGGATCAAGGCCATGGAAGAATAACTGAATCAAATAGAGAAGAATAAGACATGTGAACTGGTTCCAAGACCTAAGGGAAAAAAAGTGATTGCTACAAAATGGGTGTTTAGAAATAAACTAAACAAATATGGACAAGTAACCATAAACAAGGCAAGGCTAGTATGAAAAGGATATGATCAATTTGAAGGAGTATATTTTGAAGAAACTTTTTCTCCTATTGTGAGAATGGAAGCAATTAGAATTATCTTGGTCTATGCATTTTCCAAAAGGATCATAGTATATCAGATGGACGTAAAATCAACATTTCTTAATGGAGAATTAGAAGAAGAGGTCTACATAGAACAACAAGAAGGGTTCTTACTGTCAAAAAGGGAATATTATGTTTGCAGATTGAAGAAAGATCTGTATGGACTCAAGTAAGCCCTAGATCCTAGTATTCAAGACTAGACAGGTACTTACATCAACAAGGATTCAGAAAATACAATGTAGATAACAATCTCTACATAAAATTTGATCGAGACAACATACTTATCATTGAAGTATATGTGAATAACATCATCTTTGGAAGTGATGGTGACAGGTTGAGTAAGAATCTTTCCAAAGAAATTCATAATGACTTTGAAATGTCCCTACTTGGCGAGTTCACTTTATTTTTGGGACTCTAGCTATCTTTGTTAGATGAAGGCATTTTAATTTCCTAAACCAAGTACATCAAATAAATGTTGAAGAAGTTTGGAATGGAAGGTAGCCTCACTAATTTCAATGGTCATTTGACCAATAGAAAGATGAGCATTTCCATGTGTAGTTAAAGAAACCAATTCTTCAGGTTCACAACAATCAGATTTAATGATAGTAAGCAAATATTCATCTCCTTTATAATTCATTTCTAGTTTATGTTGATGAGAAATCACATCCGCATGAATATCATTAGAGAAATTATGTAAATTGCGAGGAATAATTTCTTCTTTACCATATGAGTGTAACTCAGATCTATAACTTTCTTCTGCTGATGTGTCAATCTTCTCATCATCTTTAAAGTTTTCAAAAGAAATAGTCTAATATTCATGACAACCATCTAACATACATGCATTTAATACAATGTCAAAAGCATCACCATGGTTTTCATAATGTGGATCAACAATCCCTTGATCATGATGAGAGATATCTTCTACTGCAGCAAAGTCTTCATGAATATTTGGATCTTTGTTCAATAGATTGAAATCATGACAACATTCAAGATATAAAAGGTCAGCTGAAAATATGCCTTTCCAAAACAAATGAAAGGCAGCATGAAAATCCACCAAAGAGTTGATACTGGAAATTGGAAGAGACTGGCACCAATCAAGAGAAATCCCCTCTAGTGAATACCTAAAAATCTTAATTTGAAAATCCTCATGTACAATTTCAAGACGGTGAATAAAGTCATGAAAATCCAACAAGTGTTTAGCTGGAACTTCCCACTCTTCTCCTCGAAATATGGGAATACTACGTTCCCATTTATCTATACTAGGTACTGGATGAGGGTAACCAAAAATACTTGAGAAATTGCAAAATGCATACCTCTTGTTCATTTCATACCAGTGAAGTCAGCAACAAATTTATGAACAATGGAGTTGCCACTGAATCTGTCCTTCATGGAGTCCCCAGATAGATGATTACAACCGAAAATATGTCTATACTTTGTCTATCATCAAAGTTGGATCTATGTCGTCTCCCAAGGAATCTGAGCTTCAATCTCCACTCCCCGTCAACGATGCCAATTTGTTATCACTCCAGGAAACTCTCCTAGGTTGTATCTGAGAGATGCCTGGTAACTTAACTAATATTTCAATGTTTCACTCAATGGATTAAGTCAGATGACTAAATCATACCTCAGTCACTCAAGACATGCATAAACTCAACCAAATAGACAAGGCTTCTAACTATCATTGTTCATAGGGTTTGTAATATAGGTGAATAACTGGAGAATTCTCAATATGCTAGCAGATTCATATATAAAGCACTCCCATATGAATGGCCAATCATAACAAGGAAATGATACTTGCAATTCAACTTATCAACACAGAGATAGGATGGTAGCTATCTGGTATTAGATAAATAGAATAAACATGAATTAAACATCCAAGCACAAGTATAGAACATAAAGGAAAATGTAGATCTAAACATGTAATTGCAAAAGAGCTTGTATTAATTTGACAAGAACATGAGAAGCTTGAGTACAAGTGTGTCTAAGAGTCCCTAAAGTTGAACCCTTAGTCTATAAAATTGATAGGCTTTATAGCCTTTACAAGTAGTTTCAGATCCTCAAAAGATGGATTTAATAACCTCTTCTCCTATCTCAAATTCAAATTTGTGAGGTGCCTGGAAAAGACAGAAATTTTTGGAAATATGATGCTCAACGATTGACCCGTATCTCTCCAACCAAAACTGTTGTGTACAAACTGGAAGAGGCTTTTGTATATTGGTTTTTTTGAGAAAAAACCTCTCTCATTTCTTTGAGATTCGTTTTCATTTTCTCGAGATCTGCATTTCAAAAACATGTGTCAAACAGGGAAATTCTTCGATCCAAAAATTAGGGCTCAGAGACGAATTTGATTCTCCCAATATATGACACCTGTTGAAAAAATGAGAGAGTTTATTGTTCTTTGACATGTAATAAACAAAAAACTCCACCCGTTTCTCAAAATTATTCTCCATTAGCTCAGAATCATCATTTGAAAATGATGGCTCAACGCAGTAAAAACAAATTTTTCTGCACTTTCGGTGGCTAAAATGGCCCCAAATTTCAGGTTTAAGCTACCAAAAGCTAGAGATTTTGGTGGCTTAGAAGCCCTTTTGGGAAGGCTCTTAACCACCGAAACCTAAGTTTTGGATTTTTTGAAATAAAAATCAAATCCAATGTTTTTCAAACTTTATTACAAACCTAAGGCTCTCAAAAATGAACCTTAAAAAATTTAGAAAAGTATTTTTCAATGACTTCCTATCACCTAAAATAAACAAATTTGACTGTGTTATTTGAGGAGATAACATCTGGCTCCTTCTGGGGATGAAATCCTCCCTATGAGGTTTCAAGAACCTCAGATCCAATGCCTTTCCTGTTGGGCTATGGAGTCATTTGGCCTATGCAACTGATCTTCTGCAAACCTGTAACTTGCATGTAGCCTTTACCATTGGGCTATGGAGTCATTTGGCCTTTAGAACTAATCCCCTGCCACGCTATAGCCTGCATGTAGCCCGCCTGTAGCCTGCTCTTCTTATTCAACAACAAATAATTGAAAGAGTCTACTTGCTCAGATGAAGAGCTTATTCTCTTATCTACTCCTGCTTTAAACATTGTATTGATGCTTAATCAAGTAAACTCATGCCTCCAATGAAGCCATATCAGAAACTGATTTACTAAACCTGTTCTTGATCTTGACCCGAAAAACAATGGAATTTATAGCCAACAAAAAAGTGGTTTGAACAGATGATAAAGCCAACTTTCATCTGACAAAATACTTTAACATATATGTTGCTCATAGATTCCAAATAATTTTCAATAGGGTCATTAAAACCATAAAGGAATACCTATCTATGTTGTTGTTCCAACTGAAAGAAACACTGCTTCTCTTTTCCTTCACAGATCTCAATGTTGAATACAGACTGCTTGATCTATGTCTGAGAAGAATGCATGATGAACTGTTGATCTGGTCCTTTCAGCTCATCATATTCCTCTCTATATGTGTTGTAATCTTTATGTGTCTACAAATCAGAAGACTGAAGGTTGCCCTTAATATCTGTTGCAGATTCAAATCTGAAATTTTGATCTTCACTGCAATTTTGATTAACAGATTTATAACTAGCATCTACCACAACATGCACACATTCATGATCATCTCTCTATTGAAAAGTAGAACTAGATGAAATTTGAGTAAACAATAAGTCTTCACAAATATTAGCATCTTCTTCCTCATCACTGTATTGGTAGAATATAGGAGCATCAAGATAAGATCTTAATGACAGAGATGAAGCTTCTTGTATAGAAGTATCAGCAATAGTATCATGAAACAGATTTGGAAAAATCTCACCTTGTTCTTCATCATAATTTGAAACAACATATTCATAAGGATAAGGAGGATCCTCCTGATGTTCTAGCTGAAGATTAGATTGTCCCTGAAAATTGTGTTCCTCGTGGTTACTACCACTTTCCTTAGTCTGCAAATCTGAAAATTGTGGGATAGCCTCATTGATTTCAATGGTCATTTGACCAACAGAAATCTGATCATTTCCATGTGTAGTTAAAGAAACCAATTCTTCATATTCACAACAATCAAATTTAATGATAGTAAGCAAGCATTCATCTCCTTTATAATCCATTTCTAGTTTATGTTGATGAGAAAGAACATCCTCATGAAGATCATTAGAGAAATGATGTAAATTGTGAGGAATAAGTTCTTCTTTATCATATCACTGTAACTCGGATCTATAAGTTTCTTCTACTGATGTGTCAATCTTCTCATCATCTTTAAAGTTTTCAAAAGAAATGGTCTGATCTTCATGACAACCATCTAACATAGATGCATTTAATACAATGTCAAAAGCATCACCATGGTTTTCATAATGTGGATCAACAATCCCTTGATCACGATGAGAGATATCTTCTACTGCAGCAAAGTCTTCATGAATATTTGGATCTTTGTTCAATAGATTGAAATCATGACAACATTCGGGATATAAAAGGTTAGCTGAAAATATGCCTTTGCAAAACAAATGAAAGGAAGCATGAAAATCTGCCAAAGAGTTGATACTGGCAATTGGAAGAGTCTGGCACCAATCAAGAGCAATCCCCTCTAGTGAATACCTGAAAATCTTAATTTGAACATCCTCATGTACAATTTCAAGACGGTGAATAAAGTCATGAAAATCCAACAAGTGTTTAGCTGGCACATCCCACTCTTCTCCTTGAAATATGGGAATACTGCGTTCCCATTCATCTCTACTAGATATTGGATGAGGGTAACCAAAAATTCTTGAGAAATTGCAAAATGCATACCTCTTGTTCATTTCATACTAGTGAAGTCACCAACAAATTTCTAAACAATGGAGTCGCCACTGAATCCGTCCTTCATGGAGTCGCCAGATAGATGATTACAACCGAAAATATGTCCAGACTTTGTCTATCATCAAAGTTGAATCTATGTCGTCTCCCAAGGAAGTTGAGCTTCAATCTCCGCTCCCCGACAACGATGCCAATTTGTTATCACTCCAGGAAACTCTCCTAGGTTGTATCTCAGAGATGTCTGGTAACTTAACTAATATTTCAATGTTTCACTCAATGGATCAAGTCATATGACTAAATCAGACATCACTCAGTCAAGACATGCATAAACTCAACCAAATAGACAAGGCTTCTAACTATCATTGTTCAGAGGGTTTGTAATATAGGTGAATAAATGGAGAATTCTCACTATGCTGGCAGATTCATATATAAAGCACTCCCATATGAATGGCCAATCATAACAAGTAAATGATACTTGCAAGTCAACTTATCAACACAGAGATAGGATGAAAACTATCTGGTATTAGATAAATAGAATAAACATGAATTAAACATGCAAGCACAAGTATAGAACAGAAAGGAAAATGTAGATCTGAACATGTAATTGCAAAAGAGCTTGTATTAATTTGACAAGAACATGAGAAGCTTGAGTACAAGTGTGTATAAGAGTCCCTAAAGTTGAACCCTTAGTCTATAAAACTGATAGGCTTTATAGCCTTTACAAGCAGTTTCATATCCTCTAAAGATGGATATGATAACCTCTTCTCCTATCTCAAATTCGAATTTGTGAGGTGGTTGGAAAAGACAGAAATTTCTGGAAATATGTTGCTCAAAGATTGACCCATATCTCTCCAACCAAAACCGTTGTGTACAAACTGGAAGATGCTTTTGTATATTGGTTTGTTTTGAGAAAAAACCTCTCTCAGTTCTTTAAGATTCATTTTCATTTTCCCGGGATCTGCATTTCAAAAACATGTGTCAAATAGGGAAATTCTGAGATCCGAAAATTAGGGCTCAAAGATGAATTTGATTCTCCCAATATATGACATCAGTTGGAAAAATGAGAGTGGTTATTGTTCTTTGACATGTTAGAAACAAAAACCTCTGGCCGTTTCTCAAAATGATTCTCCATTCGCTTAGAATCATCAGAAAATGGCCCCGAATTTCGAGTTTAAGCTATCGGAAACTAGGGATTTCAGTGGCTTAGAAGCCCTTTTGGGAAGGCACTTATCCACTAAAACCTGAGTTTTGTTTTTTTTGAAATAAAAATCAAATCCAATGTTTTTCAAACTTTATTACAAACCTAAGGTTCTTAAAAATGAACCTTAAAAAATTTAGAAATGTATTTTTCAATGACTTCCTATCACCTAAAATAAACAAATTTGACTGTGTTATTTGAGGATATAACACTTCCCATTCCTAATGAACTAACAATATGACTTCCAAGAAAATGCACATCCTAATTTGGAGATCCATCCACACTCAAGCTATGGATCAATCGATAAGGAATCCTACCACTAAATAGGAAACCAAGAATGATACATACCAGCACTACATTTATGTAGGCTAATCATACCAAGGCTACCACAAACCATTCCAACTTTTATTTTCTTACATCTCTGCAAACATGTGAAATATTTGTGCTTTACAACATATATTCACTTAAAGATATTGAAACCAATTCCCATAATGTCATCATAACATTTGTTATCATGTATCACACAATATCTATATAAAACATCTAAATCGACTTGAGGATAAGTTATTCACAACAATGGCTCAATAGACTAGTGGAAGCATTTGTTGGTGGCGCAAAAATTTCCATATCCATTTTGCAAACCCTAGTTTCTCGATAATGGCACTGCAATATTTTATGTCTCATGAGATTAACCATAACTTGAAACCTAACATTGATATTGCGGGGCTAGTATTAGGATTTCAAAATTCCAACCAAACTTCTAGCGATACAACATGTCAAAGATAAAAAAGTAAAGGCTCAAACCAAGAGACAAGGGTACAGACAGTTCAAGCATGCTATCTAATGATTGATTTTCCCACCATGTTATTTTATAATTAGAATATTTGGATAAATCCTTAAGATCAATTTAAAACATAATTTCCAGTTGTTTATATACTAGCATAACCACACCCATATTATAAAAGTGGTTGATATACATAGAGTCATTTTCCACATTTCCAAACTAATAACATTAAGTTGATTATACTAATAATACTTAATATGAAATATGAACAAATTAAAATTAAATTCAAATTCACAAACTTAACATCATTAATGAGAAATTAATAATTTCAATTAATTAATTAATATTTAATATTAATCTTAATATTTTATTGATTTAATCTCCCATGTGATTCGATTCGAGTAGCTTTCATTTCAATTGCATACATAAAACGGGTCACATGCATAGTCCAATCAAATCTACAAACTCATGTGATCTTTGAATCATAAAAACACGTTGTAGACCAAGTGTGCTTTATGTATCTATTCCATACAAATATTAAAAAGCATTCATAATAGAATATACTATTATGGAAATTAAAATCATATTCTTAAAACTGAATAACTTGATTTAATATTTTATAAAAATATAAAAAAGCATTCAAAATATACTATTATGGAAATTAAAATCATATTCTTAAAA
>ML808271.1:38933-52726 GCA_009831015.1 Picea engelmannii
AGACATGCACATAATACCACTAGGAAATCATTACATGATGTATGTAATTAACAAATGAAGATGAAATTACATTCCATTCCCCATCAAAAGGGTGAATATCATGGTTTATCAAAACTACAGGTTCAAAATGGTGATTTAGTGGAAAAGGTGGATGGCCATCGAGATCCATCTAGATCATTCCTCCCCCCTTAGGAGGCAATGGTCCCCATTGTGTCAATTTACCATGGGATATGGGGAGACTTCTGCTTAATCTAAAGATTGGTGTGTTGCTTTCCTTACTAAAGAAGTTGTCCTCCTTATCTTGTTGAAGGCTGTCATGAACCTGTTGCTGGAGGGGTTGGATCTGTTCAACTAATCTAGCTACATTATCTACCTGAGTGTGGGAGGACTCTATCGGGGAAGATGCAACATGAAGAGTATGAAGGTTTCTATTATAACCTTTCTTGACTGGGCAGTGTCGAGGCACCCCCTTAGGTCCAACAAGAACATATTGGGACTCTTCTACAATCTTGCCGATCTGCTTCTGCTGGATAGAAATTTCTTTTGATGAGGTTGTAATGGTTGCAATGTCCTTTTGTTCACCTTCTGATCGGATTTTGAAGAGGATAAACTTTGCAGTATGAGAGATTACTTTGTGGCATTTTTTTGGTGGGAAAATAGTTGGAACTACCTCTGGTATCCTGTATAGCTGACCTCCCATAGTAACAATGACACTACGGGGTAGAGACTCATAAACAACATGACACCTCCACATATATGGATATACTAATAGAACATCACAGACTTCCAGTGGGGAAACATCACACAATACATCATACTTGAAATGCTTGATGTCGTAGGACAAACGACACTGTTGGCTGACATGAAGATCTTGACCTTGGCGAAGGCACTTGATGTTGTATGGTTGTGGGTGTGGTGTTGTTGGAAAATACAACTTCTTGACAACCTCTACTGAGATGATGTTATTTTGGCTTTCGCTATCAACAATAAAATGTAGTGGGGTCCCCTTCACCCACATCTGTGAATGGAAGATGTGCTCCCCCTCCTCAGGATCCTCTTCTAGTTGGATTGTTACAGTTGTGACAGTTGTATCCTCTTCTGGTTCTGCATCAATGATCTATCTCCTTTTATTATTTTCTAAATTAGGCTCCAAGCAGGGGTTCAAATATTTGTCTTTTATCTCATCCACTAATGACTGTATTGAGAAACATTCATCAATGTTGTGTCAAGGTTTTTTCTGGAACTCACACCACTTTACAGTGTCTTTCTTAGACTTCTCGTTACCCTTATTTTCCTTCATATAGGACTGGCTCTCTTTGGATTTGCCTTCCATTCTCTATCCTTCATTATGTGATTAGATTTTCCTTTTCCATGCTTCTCCCACTTACTTTTTTGCTTGAATTTGTGCTCAATTTTGACTGTGTATCGATATGCAGCTCCCAGTGAGGAGATGTCCAAGAAATCCATCTATGTTTGGATGTACCTGTGTAGACCACTACGGTACTTCAAAACCATCTCTCACTCGGAGTCTTTGATACCCATATTTGTATGCAAGGTATGAAATATGTTGGCATACTCTGGCACCGTTTGGTCTCTTTTCTGACGCAGAGTTGTCCATCTCATGTATTGGTCATCATAATTTCTGACAGGGTAGAACTCCTCCTTTAGGGTATCTACAAAGGATACCCAAGTGGGTTCTCTCCCAAATAGTGATATTCATCCGTGGTGTAACTCTCTCAGTAACCTTCCCACTAAGATCTGACATGGGGAAGGGATTTAAGGAGCACGAAGGTAATCTTTTCACTGTTAGAATTTTTTTGGATAGAGTAATAACCTTCTAGCAGATTCAACCATTTTTCTAGAGCATTTTCATCTATATGGCCTTCAAATAAGGGGATATGAAAATTGAGTTGTACCTTGAAGGGTGTCGCACTTGCAAAATGAATTCTTGTTGAAGATGCATCAACCGCCACCATTGGTAGTCTTCAAAGGATCTAAGAAAAGTTGTCCATCAGTTCGTTCCTCTATCGCACGAGGGATTCCTCGAGCAACGTCTTGAAAGGATCTCCTTCTTTTTCATCTCTCTTTTCTTCCGCCATGGGAGTTCGGTTGGGCTAGTGAGAGAATTTTTCCTCAAGCAAAACTAGCTCGAGACCCAACTCTCTATACCTTGACCTCGTCAGGGACCTGCTCTGAGAAATGACAAGGAGAAACCTGCTACGATGCCACTAATCTGGATTTAGGAGAAGAATGAACTGATTATCAGACTGAATACAATAAACATAGAGATATGGAGAACAAGACATAGATATCCAATGAACAATGTCTTCTATTGAATAAATGAAATAGGATGAAACTGTAAAACTACAGAATTGAAAAAACTTGCTCGAATGGTGGTAACTATCTTTGAGAAGAGATGTTGTTGCTTAGACAGGTGTGTGTAGCATCCACATCTTTTCTTAGATATATATACTACCATTCGAGCAAGTTGTTTCAGTTCTGCAATTTTACAGTTTCATCCTATTTTATTTATTCAATAGAATACATTATTCACTGGATATATGTGTTGTTCTCCATATCTATATGTTTATTGTATCCAGTATGTTAATCAATTCGTTATGCTCCTAAATCTAGATCAAATTGTCTAAAGACCAGAGAAGAAAGAATAAATTCAAAAAGACAAGAAGTATTAGAAGAACTAAAGAATGAAGAAGTAGAAGAAACAAAAGAGAAGCAACCAAAAGAAGAGCAATAAGAAACATAAGATAATAAAAAATATTTCCAGACACCTGCTAAAAAACCTAAACGTCGGGTTCAAAAGAATCATCCACTAGAACAAATTATTGGAGATAAAAATGCATGAATAGAAACCAGAGGAAGAAAATGGGCACAGATACCAAAACAAAGTCATCTATCATTATTGTTCACAATTGTACCAAGCAAATTTGAGGAAGCCATCAATGATGAACATTGGATCAAGGCCATGGAAGAATAACTGAATCAAATAGAGAAGAATAAGACATGTGAACTGGTTCCAAGACCTAAGGGAAAAAAAGTGATTGCTACAAAATGGGTGTTTAGAAATAAACTAAACAAATATGGACAAGTAACCATAAACAAGGCAAGGCTAGTATGAAAAGGATATGATCAATTTGAAGGAGTATATTTTGAAGAAACTTTTTCTCCTATTGTGAGAATGGAAGCAATTAGAATTATCTTGGTCTATGCATTTTCCAAAAGGATCATAGTATATCAGATGGACGTAAAATCAACATTTCTTAATGGAGAATTAGAAGAAGAGGTCTACATAGAACAACAAGAAGGGTTCTTACTGTCAAAAAGGGAATATTATGTTTGCAGATTGAAGAAAGATCTGTATGGACTCAAGTAAGCCCTAGATCCTAGTATTCAAGACTAGACAGGTACTTACATCAACAAGGATTCAGAAAATACAATGTAGATAACAATCTCTACATAAAATTTGATCGAGACAACATACTTATCATTGAAGTATATGTGAATAACATCATCTTTGGAAGTGATGGTGACAGGTTGAGTAAGAATCTTTCCAAAGAAATTCATAATGACTTTGAAATGTCCCTACTTGGCGAGTTCACTTTATTTTTGGGACTCTAGCTATCTTTGTTAGATGAAGGCATTTTAATTTCCTAAACCAAGTACATCAAATAAATGTTGAAGAAGTTTGGAATGGAAGGTAGCCTCACTAATTTCAATGGTCATTTGACCAATAGAAAGATGAGCATTTCCATGTGTAGTTAAAGAAACCAATTCTTCAGGTTCACAACAATCAGATTTAATGATAGTAAGCAAATATTCATCTCCTTTATAATTCATTTCTAGTTTATGTTGATGAGAAATCACATCCGCATGAATATCATTAGAGAAATTATGTAAATTGCGAGGAATAATTTCTTCTTTACCATATGAGTGTAACTCAGATCTATAACTTTCTTCTGCTGATGTGTCAATCTTCTCATCATCTTTAAAGTTTTCAAAAGAAATAGTCTAATATTCATGACAACCATCTAACATACATGCATTTAATACAATGTCAAAAGCATCACCATGGTTTTCATAATGTGGATCAACAATCCCTTGATCATGATGAGAGATATCTTCTACTGCAGCAAAGTCTTCATGAATATTTGGATCTTTGTTCAATAGATTGAAATCATGACAACATTCAAGATATAAAAGGTCAGCTGAAAATATGCCTTTCCAAAACAAATGAAAGGCAGCATGAAAATCCACCAAAGAGTTGATACTGGAAATTGGAAGAGACTGGCACCAATCAAGAGAAATCCCCTCTAGTGAATACCTAAAAATCTTAATTTGAAAATCCTCATGTACAATTTCAAGACGGTGAATAAAGTCATGAAAATCCAACAAGTGTTTAGCTGGAACTTCCCACTCTTCTCCTCGAAATATGGGAATACTACGTTCCCATTTATCTATACTAGGTACTGGATGAGGGTAACCAAAAATACTTGAGAAATTGCAAAATGCATACCTCTTGTTCATTTCATACCAGTGAAGTCAGCAACAAATTTATGAACAATGGAGTTGCCACTGAATCTGTCCTTCATGGAGTCCCCAGATAGATGATTACAACCGAAAATATGTCTATACTTTGTCTATCATCAAAGTTGGATCTATGTCGTCTCCCAAGGAATCTGAGCTTCAATCTCCACTCCCCGTCAACGATGCCAATTTGTTATCACTCCAGGAAACTCTCCTAGGTTGTATCTGAGAGATGCCTGGTAACTTAACTAATATTTCAATGTTTCACTCAATGGATTAAGTCAGATGACTAAATCATACCTCAGTCACTCAAGACATGCATAAACTCAACCAAATAGACAAGGCTTCTAACTATCATTGTTCATAGGGTTTGTAATATAGGTGAATAACTGGAGAATTCTCAATATGCTAGCAGATTCATATATAAAGCACTCCCATATGAATGGCCAATCATAACAAGGAAATGATACTTGCAATTCAACTTATCAACACAGAGATAGGATGGTAGCTATCTGGTATTAGATAAATAGAATAAACATGAATTAAACATCCAAGCACAAGTATAGAACATAAAGGAAAATGTAGATCTAAACATGTAATTGCAAAAGAGCTTGTATTAATTTGACAAGAACATGAGAAGCTTGAGTACAAGTGTGTCTAAGAGTCCCTAAAGTTGAACCCTTAGTCTATAAAATTGATAGGCTTTATAGCCTTTACAAGTAGTTTCAGATCCTCAAAAGATGGATTTAATAACCTCTTCTCCTATCTCAAATTCAAATTTGTGAGGTGCCTGGAAAAGACAGAAATTTTTGGAAATATGATGCTCAACGATTGACCCGTATCTCTCCAACCAAAACTGTTGTGTACAAACTGGAAGAGGCTTTTGTATATTGGTTTTTTTGAGAAAAAACCTCTCTCATTTCTTTGAGATTCGTTTTCATTTTCTCGAGATCTGCATTTCAAAAACATGTGTCAAACAGGGAAATTCTTCGATCCAAAAATTAGGGCTCAGAGACGAATTTGATTCTCCCAATATATGACACCTGTTGAAAAAATGAGAGAGTTTATTGTTCTTTGACATGTAATAAACAAAAAACTCCACCCGTTTCTCAAAATTATTCTCCATTAGCTCAGAATCATCATTTGAAAATGATGGCTCAACGCAGTAAAAACAAATTTTTCTGCACTTTCGGTGGCTAAAATGGCCCCAAATTTCAGGTTTAAGCTACCAAAAGCTAGAGATTTTGGTGGCTTAGAAGCCCTTTTGGGAAGGCTCTTAACCACCGAAACCTAAGTTTTGGATTTTTTGAAATAAAAATCAAATCCAATGTTTTTCAAACTTTATTACAAACCTAAGGCTCTCAAAAATGAACCTTAAAAAATTTAGAAAAGTATTTTTCAATGACTTCCTATCACCTAAAATAAACAAATTTGACTGTGTTATTTGAGGAGATAACATCTGGCTCCTTCTGGGGATGAAATCCTCCCTATGAGGTTTCAAGAACCTCAGATCCAATGCCTTTCCTGTTGGGCTATGGAGTCATTTGGCCTATGCAACTGATCTTCTGCAAACCTGTAACTTGCATGTAGCCTTTACCATTGGGCTATGGAGTCATTTGGCCTTTAGAACTAATCCCCTGCCACGCTATAGCCTGCATGTAGCCCGCCTGTAGCCTGCTCTTCTTATTCAACAACAAATAATTGAAAGAGTCTACTTGCTCAGATGAAGAGCTTATTCTCTTATCTACTCCTGCTTTAAACATTGTATTGATGCTTAATCAAGTAAACTCATGCCTCCAATGAAGCCATATCAGAAACTGATTTACTAAACCTGTTCTTGATCTTGACCCGAAAAACAATGGAATTTATAGCCAACAAAAAAGTGGTTTGAACAGATGATAAAGCCAACTTTCATCTGACAAAATACTTTAACATATATGTTGCTCATAGATTCCAAATAATTTTCAATAGGGTCATTAAAACCATAAAGGAATACCTATCTATGTTGTTGTTCCAACTGAAAGAAACACTGCTTCTCTTTTCCTTCACAGATCTCAATGTTGAATACAGACTGCTTGATCTATGTCTGAGAAGAATGCATGATGAACTGTTGATCTGGTCCTTTCAGCTCATCATATTCCTCTCTATATGTGTTGTAATCTTTATGTGTCTACAAATCAGAAGACTGAAGGTTGCCCTTAATATCTGTTGCAGATTCAAATCTGAAATTTTGATCTTCACTGCAATTTTGATTAACAGATTTATAACTAGCATCTACCACAACATGCACACATTCATGATCATCTCTCTATTGAAAAGTAGAACTAGATGAAATTTGAGTAAACAATAAGTCTTCACAAATATTAGCATCTTCTTCCTCATCACTGTATTGGTAGAATATAGGAGCATCAAGATAAGATCTTAATGACAGAGATGAAGCTTCTTGTATAGAAGTATCAGCAATAGTATCATGAAACAGATTTGGAAAAATCTCACCTTGTTCTTCATCATAATTTGAAACAACATATTCATAAGGATAAGGAGGATCCTCCTGATGTTCTAGCTGAAGATTAGATTGTCCCTGAAAATTGTGTTCCTCGTGGTTACTACCACTTTCCTTAGTCTGCAAATCTGAAAATTGTGGGATAGCCTCATTGATTTCAATGGTCATTTGACCAACAGAAATCTGATCATTTCCATGTGTAGTTAAAGAAACCAATTCTTCATATTCACAACAATCAAATTTAATGATAGTAAGCAAGCATTCATCTCCTTTATAATCCATTTCTAGTTTATGTTGATGAGAAAGAACATCCTCATGAAGATCATTAGAGAAATGATGTAAATTGTGAGGAATAAGTTCTTCTTTATCATATCACTGTAACTCGGATCTATAAGTTTCTTCTACTGATGTGTCAATCTTCTCATCATCTTTAAAGTTTTCAAAAGAAATGGTCTGATCTTCATGACAACCATCTAACATAGATGCATTTAATACAATGTCAAAAGCATCACCATGGTTTTCATAATGTGGATCAACAATCCCTTGATCACGATGAGAGATATCTTCTACTGCAGCAAAGTCTTCATGAATATTTGGATCTTTGTTCAATAGATTGAAATCATGACAACATTCGGGATATAAAAGGTTAGCTGAAAATATGCCTTTGCAAAACAAATGAAAGGAAGCATGAAAATCTGCCAAAGAGTTGATACTGGCAATTGGAAGAGTCTGGCACCAATCAAGAGCAATCCCCTCTAGTGAATACCTGAAAATCTTAATTTGAACATCCTCATGTACAATTTCAAGACGGTGAATAAAGTCATGAAAATCCAACAAGTGTTTAGCTGGCACATCCCACTCTTCTCCTTGAAATATGGGAATACTGCGTTCCCATTCATCTCTACTAGATATTGGATGAGGGTAACCAAAAATTCTTGAGAAATTGCAAAATGCATACCTCTTGTTCATTTCATACTAGTGAAGTCACCAACAAATTTCTAAACAATGGAGTCGCCACTGAATCCGTCCTTCATGGAGTCGCCAGATAGATGATTACAACCGAAAATATGTCCAGACTTTGTCTATCATCAAAGTTGAATCTATGTCGTCTCCCAAGGAAGTTGAGCTTCAATCTCCGCTCCCCGACAACGATGCCAATTTGTTATCACTCCAGGAAACTCTCCTAGGTTGTATCTCAGAGATGTCTGGTAACTTAACTAATATTTCAATGTTTCACTCAATGGATCAAGTCATATGACTAAATCAGACATCACTCAGTCAAGACATGCATAAACTCAACCAAATAGACAAGGCTTCTAACTATCATTGTTCAGAGGGTTTGTAATATAGGTGAATAAATGGAGAATTCTCACTATGCTGGCAGATTCATATATAAAGCACTCCCATATGAATGGCCAATCATAACAAGTAAATGATACTTGCAAGTCAACTTATCAACACAGAGATAGGATGAAAACTATCTGGTATTAGATAAATAGAATAAACATGAATTAAACATGCAAGCACAAGTATAGAACAGAAAGGAAAATGTAGATCTGAACATGTAATTGCAAAAGAGCTTGTATTAATTTGACAAGAACATGAGAAGCTTGAGTACAAGTGTGTATAAGAGTCCCTAAAGTTGAACCCTTAGTCTATAAAACTGATAGGCTTTATAGCCTTTACAAGCAGTTTCATATCCTCTAAAGATGGATATGATAACCTCTTCTCCTATCTCAAATTCGAATTTGTGAGGTGGTTGGAAAAGACAGAAATTTCTGGAAATATGTTGCTCAAAGATTGACCCATATCTCTCCAACCAAAACCGTTGTGTACAAACTGGAAGATGCTTTTGTATATTGGTTTGTTTTGAGAAAAAACCTCTCTCAGTTCTTTAAGATTCATTTTCATTTTCCCGGGATCTGCATTTCAAAAACATGTGTCAAATAGGGAAATTCTGAGATCCGAAAATTAGGGCTCAAAGATGAATTTGATTCTCCCAATATATGACATCAGTTGGAAAAATGAGAGTGGTTATTGTTCTTTGACATGTTAGAAACAAAAACCTCTGGCCGTTTCTCAAAATGATTCTCCATTCGCTTAGAATCATCAGAAAATGGCCCCGAATTTCGAGTTTAAGCTATCGGAAACTAGGGATTTCAGTGGCTTAGAAGCCCTTTTGGGAAGGCACTTATCCACTAAAACCTGAGTTTTGTTTTTTTTGAAATAAAAATCAAATCCAATGTTTTTCAAACTTTATTACAAACCTAAGGTTCTTAAAAATGAACCTTAAAAAATTTAGAAATGTATTTTTCAATGACTTCCTATCACCTAAAATAAACAAATTTGACTGTGTTATTTGAGGATATAACACTTCCCATTCCTAATGAACTAACAATATGACTTCCAAGAAAATGCACATCCTAATTTGGAGATCCATCCACACTCAAGCTATGGATCAATCGATAAGGAATCCTACCACTAAATAGGAAACCAAGAATGATACATACCAGCACTACATTTATGTAGGCTAATCATACCAAGGCTACCACAAACCATTCCAACTTTTATTTTCTTACATCTCTGCAAACATGTGAAATATTTGTGCTTTACAACATATATTCACTTAAAGATATTGAAACCAATTCCCATAATGTCATCATAACATTTGTTATCATGTATCACACAATATCTATATAAAACATCTAAATCGACTTGAGGATAAGTTATTCACAACAATGGCTCAATAGACTAGTGGAAGCATTTGTTGGTGGCGCAAAAATTTCCATATCCATTTTGCAAACCCTAGTTTCTCGATAATGGCACTGCAATATTTTATGTCTCATGAGATTAACCATAACTTGAAACCTAACATTGATATTGCGGGGCTAGTATTAGGATTTCAAAATTCCAACCAAACTTCTAGCGATACAACATGTCAAAGATAAAAAAGTAAAGGCTCAAACCAAGAGACAAGGGTACAGACAGTTCAAGCATGCTATCTAATGATTGATTTTCCCACCATGTTATTTTATAATTAGAATATTTGGATAAATCCTTAAGATCAATTTAAAACATAATTTCCAGTTGTTTATATACTAGCATAACCACACCCATATTATAAAAGTGGTTGATATACATAGAGTCATTTTCCACATTTCCAAACTAATAACATTAAGTTGATTATACTAATAATACTTAATATGAAATATGAACAAATTAAAATTAAATTCAAATTCACAAACTTAACATCATTAATGAGAAATTAATAATTTCAATTAATTAATTAATATTTAATATTAATCTTAATATTTTATTGATTTAATCTCCCATGTGATTCGATTCGAGTAGCTTTCATTTCAATTGCATACATAAAACGGGTCACATGCATAGTCCAATCAAATCTACAAACTCATGTGATCTTTGAATCATAAAAACACGTTGTAGACCAAGTGTGCTTTATGTATCTATTCCATACAAATATTAAAAAGCATTCATAATAGAATATACTATTATGGAAATTAAAATCATATTCTTAAAACTGAATAACTTGATTTAATATTTTATAAAAATATAAAAAAGCATTCAAAATATACTATTATGGAAATTAAAATCATATTCTTAAAATGGAATAATTTAATTTAGTTTTCAACATTTACATCATCAAATATATCCCATAATATATATTTTAATACAGAAAGTGAAAGTAACATTAAATTACTCACAGAAATTAAATATCTACATCAATCCTTGTTATGTTATGCACATACCATCTAGGGTAGACTTCAATCATCGAGACTCACGCTTAAATAGTTTCTTCACATGAAATCAATTCAAGAAACAAAAATATTAAATATGCTTATAGGATAGTTTAGTTGGTGAGACGTGCACACACTTTTTTGGTTTGGAGAGAGGTCATGGGTTTGAGCCTAGCTATGAGTCCTTGGGACTGTTGCTTTCCACTTTCATATCATCCAGTATATAGAGAAGTATCGAGGTGAATTTCAGCTAAAATTTTTGTTACTTCCCATAAATATTTTATGACTATTTTTTTTGTTGTTGAATAAAATTACATATGTTTTCTCCCCAATAAAATGTTTATGAACACCTTCGAATACCATCATACTAAAGCAAATTCAATATTTAATATTTAATAATAAGGAACATTTGTAAAAACCTAAAACATCTCATGCACAATTACAATGGAATTTTTTGTGTGAAAACCTAGATCATCTACTCAAAGAGATAAATTATTTTGTGTACATAATTAATTTTTTCCCATAGGTCAATCTAAAAGTCACTATATAGAATTCAAAGTTGTAAACATGTTGTGTAGTTCACACATTTTTTTTATAGAATTCAAAGTTGCAAGCATGTTGTGTAGTTCACACATTTTTTTTTATAGAAAAACTAAACAAAACTAAACACGTTTTTCTTTAATAGCTTCTCAATAATCTATGCATTAGATATGGAGTTATAAGAAAAATCTCAATCTCCTTCTAAAGGGAAGAATTTAAATCCCAATTTGCACATTATTAAATAAATCCACATGAACTGGAAAGGGAAATATATAGTAAAAAACTATGGGATATGAGGGAATCTAAAAATCTAAATAAATATTGAGATGTTGATTGATAATATAGAATATCGTTTATACATTTTTTTTTTATGGTTACTTCACTAAAATCCACATGAAAAAACCTAAACCATATGTTCATCAAAATCATTCATTAATGCAAAGATCAAAATGGTCATCTTGTGCATAGGAATTGGAATCTAAATGAATTCACATTATGGGTCCTATTAATGGAAAATCTTCACCAAATCCTAAAGTCATTCCTACGACTCCAACAAAATAGTAAGGCTTTGAGTGGAGAACCAAGGAGAATACGTAAACAAAGAGGAGTCTGCAATCTAAGTAAAGAATAGAAGCACATGTTGGATTGTTTTTTGCTAGTGGTAGATTGAGTGCAGATATCATTAACGGAGGAGGCACACAACACAAAAATATTATCTTGATCTAATGATAGCAGTTATAGGGCCAAAGTGTTGGTCTTCCTACCATGCATAGATTTGCTACAAGAAATTGGTCATGGTTTTGTTACATCAAAGAAACCTATTAAAGATCTGTCAAAAATCAAACCTAGATTTATAATCTAGTTTTATTCTAGATTTACATTTAAGATCTACAATTCCCTATTTATGTCCCAACATTAAATCTTGTGAGGGATCTGTTTTATTTCAGATATCTATTTATCTAATTTAATTAGGAAGGCCCATAGGCCTTGAGGGTTGGAACCTTAGCTCTGGTACCATATGTTAGAACCCTAAATATGTTAGATCTAATAAATAGTTAAACACCACAATTAATAAACTAGATCTGATAAAATAGAGATACTTGATTGCATATTCCATATTTTGCTAGGAATATGGGGTGATTAACTTACCTGGACACCATGGTGACCTCAAAAACATAGTCATACCTTGATCTTCAATTTGAATGATCGTAATAGGAAGTGGGGGATGACTCTCATCCCAACCAACCCCTCATTCATCATGACTGAGATCCCCCAAGACCTCAATCCACTACTTAGACAATGATTCTTTATCCTTTTTCTCTCTATAGACCAGCCAAAGAGAGATGTCATTTTCTCCTTCTTTTCCCTTTTTATATAGAGTCCATCTATGGCAAAGAATCCAATCCCTAAGGTCCATTATTTAATTATTTATTATATTTTAGGGTTTCTCCATCAATTACCATTAACTATTTTACCATTTTCTTTTATTACCAAATATTCATAATAAGTACTTATTAAAACCCATGATAATTATTATACACTTATTTGTTATTATTTATTTATATAAGCACTTATTATGACCACTTTAGGGTAATTATTATGCTCATGTTATTATTATTATTATTATTATTATTATTATTATTATTATTTATATATTAATAATAATAATATGGGGCATGGCATATTATTCTCGCAACAGTAGAATTTAATGTATTTTTCAACAGTATTGAATATATAGCAGTAGTAAACTAGTCAATTTTCAGCCACAATACTTTTATAACAATAGTTGTAATGCTCTTATTTAATTTAAACTACCATTGATTTAGAACAGAACAGTGAATTTAAATTTCACTTAATCTAGCACATTCAATCTAATATTTCAATAAATAAAATTTACTAACAATTTAATTCAAAAGATTCATAACTCTAACCTGAATCTGATGCTTGCTTCCTTAGCTTGAATCTGATGCTGCTTCCTTAGCTTGAATCTGATGCTGCTCTTTAGGACACCCCAAAACCAACCTCCCTGCCGACTAGTAACGCCTAGCCCTAGGACATCAATAGATGTCCTAGCCCTCCGAGCCCAAAACCTCTACAGCTCCCCGGTGCACTGTAAATTCCAATGTCGATTTCACTCTCTCTAATCCTCCAAGCTCTTCCCCCTCTCGTAGAATCCATCCCCATCATCCTTCTCCACTTCCCTTATTCCTCCTTCACCGCCCTTCCTCCATTAACTCCCACCTAACTCTTTATTACACCTTATCTCATTCTTAATGACCTTATCCTATTATTTAAATGCCTTATCCTTTATTTAAATGCCTTATCCATTATTAAATGCCTTATCATGCCTTATCCCATTCACGGGAACGTAACTTAAATTAGTATTATATTTTTATTATTAACCTCTAATTTACTACTTAATTAATTAGTTAATTAATTAATAATCAAAT
>ML808271.1:68777-82013 GCA_009831015.1 Picea engelmannii
CTTCCACCCAAGAATATATGAGAGATAATAAAACTTTACATTAAATCATCACCATCAACCAATCATCACATAGAACCTGATAATGCTTCCTGAGACTTCTAAAATTTCTGCAATTCTTCAATTCTTGGAGTACTCTGATCCTATATATAATATTACTCGATGTATTTTCTGAAACTCCTCCAAGTTTCACTCCTTGAATCATCCCCAAAAAGAAGTTATAGAAAGAATGGTAGACTTTAGTCAATTATGGTCTATTTAGGAGAGTGAACTTGCACAGAATGCCTCGCGCTCAATAATTAACATCTGATTCGAAAACTCGCACAAAAGAAACTAGAGTCCGTAATTTTTCCAATGAAATTTGTCCCACATCATTTGTATTCTCTATGAATAAGTTATGATTGTTTTACCCGAAACACTTGTTTATTGACTAGCTTCTGGACTGGTCACAAACCCTATCTTCCACAGAGTGTATCTCCATAATTATAGCGAATAAAGAGCTGAAATTTTTACCAGAGGTACCTTGATATGTCTTCTCAATACCATAGAAATTTCACCATCTGAATCATTCTAGAAAAAAAGTTATAGCAAAAATGGTAATATGACCTAAAATTAACATACCTTCGAACACATCACCAAAAGACTTCATCCTCCCTTGAAATCCGACCTTCATTTCTTCTTATTACCTCTGAAATTTGACTTGTATCAAATGAATGTATAATGATGTTTATTTATATCATTTATGTAACTTGTTTTTAACATTAGGGCCAACTTGACACTTTCTTATTTTGTAATTCTTTTATTTAATTATCTTCAGGGCCTACATGTACTTCCTTTTTCAATTCACTTTGTCATCTTCAAAAATTCATTTCTTCTCAACCATGAGGATCCACGTGACGTGCCACATACCACCAGAAACAACATGATGTATAATACCCATCCATGGGTGTTGTATCTGCATGTGCATTTTCCTTTGTTTCCAAATACCTTCATCAATCTTGCAGTCCAAAACCCATGACTAGGGTTGACATCAATGACAACAACCAATCTTCCAACAAAATCCGTGGAAGGTAAAAACAAACTGGAATATTCTTAGTTTATTAAAGGCAAGCAAGGAAACAATGGAGATCATATATATTTTTATTGTGTCGAATTAGAACATGTGTAAGGAAATTATCAGGCACTTGGCTTACTACGAGATATATGTTTGGTGCCAGCCACAAATATTGTTTATGCACTTTTCAAACAAGGGAGAACTTATATCAAGTTTAGATATTGTTTCAAATTGAGAAATTATAACAAGAATGAAAGTTTTTTAGAATTATGTCCATCCATCGTTGATGACATTGAGAAAGGCAATGTAAGTTTTTTATTTCTATTTTTGTGTCGTTTATTATTTTTAGTATCATGTTAATGTTTTAATTTTATTTAACATGAAAATTTTATATTTTATTTTATAGGATTTTGTTGATCGAATTTCACATATGTTAGTGGGGTTTTACTCTACAGAGAACAATATCATGGATTTCATCAATGCTTTTCATATTGAAAAGACACAAGAAGGAAGGAAAAAGAAACATAAAGTAATGGAAGTTGAACCTGCAAGAGTAGACAGAAAAGAACATGAAAGAAGAAAGAAAAATCCTCATTCTAGAAATCCTAAAAGGTTTACATTTGAAAATGAGGAAACTCCAAATGAAGATTTTGTTGAGATTGGTCCCAATGAGGTTATCACTCATTCTCGCAAAAAGAACAAATAAGATAAATGCAAAAGAGCGGTGGTTTATGATGAGTCTATTCCTATTGATTATGAAGAAATCATTGATTTAGATGAAACACATTTAAATCATCAGAGGAAGAAAACAAATCTTGATAATGTTCAAGAAGCCATCGTTAGTGCAGAGTATTATAGTGAAAGTCCTAAAGATAGAAGAGAAATAATAAAACCAGGTGTTGATCTAGAGGATGGTATTATGAAAACAACACAAAATGTCATTCAAAATAGAATGAGGATGACAAACTTAGTTGATGATGGCCACACATTTCAGTTGAATGTGAAACATCTTTATAAACACATAGAAGGGCATGAAAAATATTAAATTAGAAAACCACATCACTTGCATATTCACAATTTGAAATAATTGGTTAGGTACAATCCATATGCACATGTGGTTGACTACCTTGTTCTTGTTGACCCAATGGAAGTTCCTACGAGGGAAGAATTTGATAGATCAAAATTTTTTGACTACAAATGTTATGTGATTAGAGGAAATCATTCTACATAGGCTAGAAGATAATTGATGCAAGAATATCCAAATAATCCTCTTTTTGAGACAGTCAAATGCATAATTTATGTCGGTTTAACAAATTCAAAAGCAAATTTACTGGTGTTAGAGAAATATTTTCCTCACCCTATGCAATCTTGCAGAGAGGGCCTTATTCCATTCCCCCATGGAGACTTACTTTCCCTGATTGATAAATCCAGAGATAAAAATAAATATTTTTCCACTTGTACGCACCTTTCAAGATATACATCAAGTGTATACGCTGACTGCTCCACTACAACTCGTATACATTGGAATTTGTGCCAGAAAATCAAAATTAAATGTCAGGTTTCCATGTCACGACATAATATATATGATCCTTGGCCTTCTAAATACTGGAAATGTTCTGGCTCATCCCTTCTGTTTCATTTTGAAGGCTATAAAGAAGCCAATTCTGAGCTATGGAAAAGGAGAGCTAATTCAACTTTGAGAGCAAAGTTACTCTGGAGAAATTATTAATTCATTATTGAGTCTGCATCCCTTTGTCCTTTAAGTCTAAACATAGTGTTCAACCCCCAGGATCTTCCCTTATTGATGGAGAACCTCTTTGTCTCCCTTATATGAGCTTGCCTTTGGTGGAGGATTGAAGGGGTGGAGGCCCAGTTGGAAGGAACTTAGTTTCTTGGTTCCGAACCGTGCCGACATAGAAGTCTGTAATGTTTTCACTTTTGTTGATCATTTATTAATAGAAATACTCATTTTCTATCCAATTGATATCTTGGAAATACATGTATTATGATCCATGGGCATGTTTGTTTTGTATATTAATGGATTATGTTATCTAATGTGCTGACCTTTTATATTATCATTATATGCTTTCTCTTCTTGTTTGTTGAGAACTTGTTGCAGGTATAAAGCTTTGGGTCAAAGTGCTCAACGGTGGACATCATCAAACATTTGGACGAGGTAGGCCTCTTTATTATCTCTCTTGAAAATTAGTTTATATAGCATATGCTGGAATTGAGTTGATTTCTGTAGTCATACCTGTCTGTTGTGGTTCACCCTAGCCATAGAGAGATTTTCCTCGTAACAGAATTAGCGACCATACTGGGGATGAATCTTCTTTCTTAGGGTTTGAAGTACTTTTCTCCTTAGATTACTCTCGTTTCTATTGTGGTTCTTGTCGTATCATTGCTTGAGAGCTCCTGTTCACTCTAGGTCTGAGTTTTCAACCTTTCTCCCTTGCCTGGCCTTGTTTCAAAGCATATACGTGCCTTTTTGTTTGACAGTTGTGTATACACGCAAGTTCTCTCACTGCAAGCTGCGTATATACGCTCTATTTTCCCAAACAGTAGCATACACCCTTTTTCCTTGCCTATTTTCTTGGTCTAGTGTTTGTTGGGTGAGATTTGATGCTTGCTGAGCCTTCTTAGGTCCCTTTAGTGCCTGTTGAGTTCCTGTGAGATGATAGGAAACCCTTTTTTGGTTGAATTTTTGGGCGAAGTTTTTCTCTTCATCTTTTCATTTGTATTGTCCTTCTACATTGGGTTGGGTGTTTCATTGCTTGATATCCTACTTGAGTTATCTTTCTTTTATACACAGTAGGGCTATATATCAAGCTACTTTTCAGTCCATGCATTTTCAGTTTCAATATATTGAAAATACAAAAAAATATATAGGCATTTTGCATTGCTTGGAATTTTTTTTGTCTTTTTATTTTTATCATTAGCTTAGTGCATACAGTGAAATATTGCATTTTGATTTATGAATCGCAGAGTTTAATTTGAAAATTGCATCGTTTTTAGGAGCATATCATTCATTGAAACTTTAAAGTTAGACTTTGCATTATTTTCATATTTACTTTCTAGCAGATTCATAACACCATGAGTTTCATCACCATACCTTTTTGAGTAATCATGGCCATAAAATCAACGCTATACTTTAAAATTTATTAGTAATGATTTTATTTTCTAGGGTGCACAAACTAGTCTAGGATTTAGTGCCTTGGAATAGGATTTTGTGAGTAAACTTCTCCAAGGATATTAAATCAACATATGTGTCTAAGAAAGGGAGTTGAGAATTCCATTGTATAATTGGTAATATCAGGAGGCTCCGCTCACACCAGAGTTAATCACAAGGTCGTGCGAAGTTGGTTGAAGGGATATCCCCCTGATACTCGCCTAGAGTCAGAGATATTTCTGTGGATTTATTCGTATTTGGGGATCTTTCTAGTGCCCATACCTCCATCAGAGGCGGTGTTTTCAAGGTTTCAGGCTTTGATACCATGCCTATACGGTAATCCAGACTTACGACTGCTTTCCTGTGCATCAGTTATACAGTGATTTATTAGTTGTTTGACTTATATATCTCATAGGTTACTTGCAGGGGTTATTCTACAAGTACCCTGGGTCGGATAGGGGTCATAAAGCACACAACCTTTATGGAGGATTACCTCTCCGGGGGGGTCTGACCGACTGGATGTTAAGCTCACGAGGGCCCCTATAACTGATTTTGTTACCTCTTATTTTTAGTGGGGAGTCTCAGGTCCCTCTTGGATGAGACATACCTTCTTTAGGGAGGGAGGCCACTCAACCACTTTACCCTGTTTGCATGCATATTGGTTGTTTGACTTTTGGTGTGATCTTTGCTTACTAGTTGGCCTTAGGATATATTTTTTATCTTTAGAGTCTTAAGTCATCGTGGAGTCGAACCAGCCTCCCGTCGGTCTCATCACTTATTACAATTACCACTGGATTTCATGTCCTTGACTTCTAAAAGGTGTAGAGTCATTATACGTGGTACACACACATCCACTGTTCAGACTTGTGATTCTACAAGGATGAGTACTGGACCTAGTCTTTGAAATTCTAGGAGCCCTTCGACTCCCATACCCACTATAGTTAATGGAACCCCTTTGACTACTGCAACCTCCATGGTTATAGTACCATAGGCACCTATAATTATTATGGCCCAGCCTATAGTTAATTCTCATTCTACCGCCTCGAACCCCTTTGGGTCTCTTGGCCACTCACCAAGATACAATGTTCAGTCCATCCCTATGGCTTCTAATCCATTTTCTTATGGTATTCCTAACTTCACCTCGTAATTTTTGAACTCCATCCCAGCTGCTGGCTCTAATGCTAGAATTGGGCTTGGGGAAATACACCTCCTTACACTCCTTTTTCATTTGGTGGATATCAAATCCCTCAAATAGCTCCTAATATGGGAGGTATCCCTGCTTTTAACACCGGGTCCAATCCTCCTACTTCTAGGTGGAATAGTCAACCTGGCAGACAATTTGCGGCTCAATTTCCGTCCTAAAATCCTACCTCCTCGGTGCATATTCCAACCAATACATTTGGCATGACGAATCCACCTCTATCCTCCAGTTACCAATCTGGGGGAGTTTAGTTTCACACTTTGGGCAACCCCCAACCCGGATCTAATCCGACTGGGGGCAATTTCTATAACCCTCAACAGAACATTCTAGTTGGAATGATGCCCAACCAACCTTATATGAATCATCTTGGAGGAGGGCCTTATAATGCTGAATAGGGCCATGGTGTTTACTAGAACCCTGGATGGCCTCTGAATCCATAATCGAAATCTTTCCCGGGAGGTTGGGGCTAGATGTCACAACCCCGTCTCCCTTTTCTGGCCACACTTAATCTGCCATATTTGTCTAAGTTAATGAATGACCCCATGAGTCACGATCCTACATGGCCCCCGGTTCCCACCAAACTTCCTTCAGACATCCAAAAGTTTGAGGGTAAGAATGGAGAGGATCCTGGTGATCACGTCACTACCTTTCACCTTTGGTTCTCATCAAACTCCCTTAATGACGATTCTATTCATTTGAGATTATTTCAATGCACTCTTATCGAAGTTGTAGTGAAATGGTATATTGAGCTATCGAGGGGGGCATATGGGACTTTTATTTAGTTGGTGATGGTATTTCTTAACCACTTCCAGTTGCCCATTCGTTATGATGCTAGCCTAGAGTTGTTGTCTACTTTATGCCAAGATACCGCCACTCATATCTCGGACCATATCCAGGAGTGGCGTAGATGGAAGAGGTTGATTAAGACCCCTATACCCCCGGCCTTTCTTTTAGAATGGTTTCTTAAGTCTTTGCACCCTCCTATATCGAAGGATGTTTCTACTTCCGGGGTTACCACTGAGGAAGAAGCGATCTTTAAGGCCCAACAGTTAGATTTTATATATGCTCAGTCTGGGATGTTATATCACCTCCTTCCTAACACATTGTGGTCTACTTATGACCCTAGGAAAAAGCCTGAACCTCATGCCGATGGAATTGTAGGTTCGGCCAATGTAAATTTCATAGAATCGGTGACAAACCAATTGAAAGATTTGTCTTTAAGATAGTCTCCAAGAGGACCAAACTCCTTTGTGTCTTCCAACCCCACTCAGTCAATGGATGTACACTCAGTGCAATTGTCGACCAAATTGAATGGTGACCAACAACCAGGAGGGAATAAGAGGAAAGGCTGCAATAACCATAAGGGTGGGAAAAATGGTAATAAACCCAAGGAAAATAATAATAATGATAAGACGGGTAATAATGCTAGAGAGGGAAAACGAGAAAAACATAAGGTGGATGTCAAAACCAGCAATCACAAGATGGCGATCATTTATGTATCAATATGGTCGATGAAAAAATAGATGTAGCCACTCGATCTCGAGACTATAGTTCTAAACAAACTATTCTTGGTCTAGAATCTTCTCCTCCTCCTCCAGAGATGACTTTACAGATTGAGAAACCAAATCCACCACCTTGTATTCCGAAAGGAGTACTCAAGAGCTCTACCCATAATCCAAATGCTAGAGTGACCCGGAACTACTCTATTGTTGAGGACCCAGGCCAAACCCCTTGTGCGATGTCAGCTTTGGAGGTACTCCAGATGTTTCCTTCATAGAGGAATGCCTTACTCCCTGCTCTAGGATCTCTATAACCTAGTGGCTCAAAGGTTATCAAGTTTGACGTCACAGATGTTAAGCCTCGCTTGCCTTACCATGTGGCTTTCCAAATCCATGTGGAGTACTCAAAGTATACCATCAAACGTCCAATTGTTGATGAAGGCGCTATTACATGTGTGATGTCCCTAGCCTGTTGGAAAGCTCTCGGTTCTCCACCTCTTTCCAAGTCATAACATCTTGACTGATTTTGACGGTCATTCCTTCCTCCCTCACAGTATTCTCCCTGCCTTTCTGATCCAGTTAGGTAGAAAGATGGTAGAGGTGGAGGTAGAGGTAGTTTATGCGCCTCTTGATTATAACCTATTACTAGGTCACAATTGGACTTATGTTATGATCATTGTCGTGATGTTCGTCTTTCGTATCCTTTGTTTTCCTCATGAAGGGAATATCTTGACGATCGATCAGTTATCCTTTCCGTGCTCTAGTAATAATGCATTTCTTGGACAGTCAATCCTTGTAATCAACAATTCTCAGCCGACAACTGAGAATGTCGGTGTCGGAATGTATTCTTCCCTTATGGGTACTTTCAAATTCTCGACATTGAACCATTATGTTCATGCCATGTCTAGTAGGCTCGTTTCGACGGGGAGGTCTATTCCTTTCCACACTTCTTATTTTAGTTATCATTGGACCCTACCTTCTTCGAATTCATCTTGTGAGGGTCAGCCGCATACTGGCATTATATCACCAACCTTTGTGATTCATGTTGGAGATGGGTCGACAACCTCTGCTAGTCATGTTGAAGACCAGAAAACAGCCGCTGCAAGTCATGTTGGGGGCACAAATCTAGTCATTGCTAGTCACACTACACATACATCACCAACCTCTGTTATTCATGTTGGGGATTCATCACCAACCTCTGCTAGTCATGTTGGATATTTTCTACTAGCCTCTGCAAGTCATGCTGGGAGCATGTCACCAACCACTACAATTCATGCTGGGGGAATTCATATTATTTATAAGCCTAGATGTGTAAGACGTAAGCCCAAGATCCTTTGTAGGATTTACAAAGGAGATCATTGTACTCCGTTGTGCCCTTCTTCTGCTACAACATGTGTGGTCCTTTCCTGGGGGCCCTTCGGGTTCTAACTCGTCTTTGGATTCCCAACATTCTTTGGTTGATACAACAGTCACGTCGATGTAATATTCAGCTGATACCCCTCTTCCTTTAGGGGTTGATACATCCCTTGACCTTGTTGTCTCACATCCTGTTCAACCAACGTTCATGTTGATGCAATATTCGACCAACACCACTCCTATTTCTGGGGTTGATGCTTCCCTTGACCTTGTGGTCTTGCATCCTATTCAACCAATGGTTGAAGAAGTGGTTATGTTGATGCAATCTTCGGCCAATCCCACTCTTCTCTTGGAGAATGACAAGGCTAATGAAGTGATATTGTCGATGCAATATTCGGTTATTCCCACTCTTCTTTTAGAGGGTGATGCATCCTTCGAACATTTCCTTAACATTTCTAGTTCCATACCTTCTTCACTAGGGAGCATTCCACTCTCTTCGAGTATGCTCCCTTCAAGTCTTAGGATGGTTCTCTTTGATTGGAGTGATATTGTAGAGCCTCAACTTCCTTCTTCTACACCCTTCTAGATAAGGGGCATTCTTCGATATATTGTAGATAAGGTAACCTCTGCAAGTATTTTATCATCCTCGACTTGGAAAGCTTTGGGTTTTCCCAAGCTTGTGTCAGCTATTCATAAGTTGTTGACCTTTCACATAAGTCCTGCACAGAAGCCTTGGCATCCCCCATTACATGATGCTTAGAACAAAATCCCCGAGTCCAAGTTAATCTCTTTTTCGACTCATTCAAAAAGTGAAAAGATTGTCGAGTGATTTGTCCCTTTCACACTTGCTAAATTGGACTTGAAAGGTCGTGAGTCTTAGTTAATCTCTTTTCAGACTTATTTTCAAAAATGAAAATATTGTTGAGTGATTTGTCCCTTTCACACTCGTTAAATTAGATTTGAAAGATCATGAGTCTTAGTTAAGCTCTTTTTCGACTTGTTATCAAAAAGTGAAAAGATTGTCGAGTGAACTTGTCTTTTTCACACTCGTAAATTTGTCCCTTTCACACTTGCTAAATTGGACTTGAAAGGTCGTGAGTCTTAGTTAAGCTCTTTTCAGACTTATTTTCAAAAACGAAAATATTGTTGAGTGATTTGTCCCTTTCACACTCGTTAAATTAGATTTGAAAGATCATGAGTCTTAGTTAAGCTCTTTTTCGACTTGTTATCAAAAAGTGAAAAGATTGCCGAGTGAACTTGTCTTTTTCACACTCGTAAATTGGTTTTAAAGAGACGTCTACTTGGCACAAGTTTATCCCCTTTTCACACCAAGTAGACTAAAAGACATAAAAAAGGACATTTTTGGCATTAAGTTGTGATTGCATCTCATTCCCTTGCTTGCAGTATTGAGCCTATAGTCGGTTCTTGCTTTGCATTATAAACCATTTGCCTCAACAATGTTGCATCCTCAACCAAGCAGATCCTTGTTTATATCCTTCATAATTTGACACCGTATACCTAGGAGGGAACATTCCTGTAAGTGTCCATCTCCCACATGCCCTTCCCTGCATTGAGTATAGGTATGTTCTACTGCTGGAACTAGTTTTTCTTACTTGTGACACTCGTTTCATCCTCTATATCATAGCATTCATTTGTTATGAAAAAAAAAAATACAGGTGGGAAGGGAGTATTATCTTATGTTGGCAGCAGTCGTGTAGCCTTTGAACAAAGCACAAAGTTATTTGAGTCCATTCATCATAGTTTTGGGTTTAGCATGGCCTTAGGAAGTTGAGCTCGTTACAAAGTCTTCTCTACCGACTGGTTACTCTTCCAGTCCCTACAGAGAACTTCATTGATGCCTCCCGCATCTCATGATTTTATCTTTGGGTCTATGTTGTCAGAGTCCTCCATATGTCTCATGCTCTTGTTAAAAGGAATTCTATCAACCTGTGTCGGCCACTCCTCAGAACTCTTGACTTTGTATGTCATCCATACCCTCAGTTTGTCTCAGAATCACATGATACTTTAGTCCTATCATGCACCCTGGCCCTACTTTCATAAGTGGTAGGTCACCTTGAACCCAATAGTCGACATTTCATCATTGGTCGTTGATTGGGTGGTTTCCCTTGTGTTCAACGACAAGAAATATATTCACACATTGGGATTCGTGTAGTGTCTTGGATTCCATTAGCCTTATTGGTGGTTTCCTCGCCCTTTCATTAGTTTTCATCATTGGCTGCTATTCAGAGGGTATTTTTTGTGCATCGCTTACACTTGGCACACACAAAATACGCATTGGGTCGTTGGTTCGTGAAACTTGTTCTTCGTCTGATTTCCACCAAATCATGAAGCCCCTGCTTTGCACCTCGTGCTAATTGATGAGAGATGCCTTAATCTTCTCCTTTTAGCAAGTCTCTTTCCATTGACATCAACCCATTTATTATGGAAACGAAGCCTAGAGTCTTATGAGTACCTTGAGACTTGTAGTCATTAGTGGTAGTCTCTCTCGCCATCGACAGTTGGGAATACATCAATGTCTCTTGATCGATGGATTCTTCAGGTGTTCGACACCGACTCCTCTATTCACACTTGTAAGAATGTACTTGGTGCCTTGATACCTACTTTCATTATCAGTAGGTTGTCTCACGTTTTTTAAAGGTATACGTCAATGACCGGTAATCAAACGATGTCTCATTATGTTCAACCCCAAATCCTTTATTCACATGATGTAGACTTGTTCCCTTGGCAGATAGTGTAGAAGACTTGAAGACATCACTATGTGGCCGTAGCTTTCCGGAGTTGTTGCTTCCTTTTCAATGGACCAGTACCTATATGACTTCAGTGATCATGGGAGATCAGATTGTACTCCATGGTATACAGATATCTTCAGTTTGGTTTCGAGATTGGTTCTACTGGGCCTTGTTTGTGACTATGACAACTTTTGGCATGTAACTGCATTTTTATTTGCCTATTCATGGCCACAAACACTTGTTTGGTATATTTTTCACATGGATATGCAGTGTATTTTTGGTAGCCATGTATGCAAAGTCAGTACATAATGTAATGAGAAATTGAGTTTGTCTAGTTGATTCTCTACCACTCCACTTCTGGGTTATTTATAATGTATTTCGGCCATCGCAGATTCTCCTCTAACCTCACACATTAGGGGGCACCTGTTAGAGAAAAAATTTCCTCACCCTATGCAATATTGCAGAGAGGGCCTTATTCCATTCCTCCATGCAGACTTACTTTCCCTGATTGATAAATCTAGAGACAAAAATAAATATTTTTCCACTTGTACGGGCCTTGCAAGCTATACAACAAGCGTATATGCTAGCTGCTCCACTACAACCCGCGTACATCGGGATTTGTGCCATAAAATAAAAATTAAATGTCCGATTTCAATGTCACGACATGAGATCTCTAATCCTTGGCCTTCCATATACTGGAAAAGTTTTGAATCGGCCCTTCAGTTGCATTTTGAAGGCTATAAAGAAGCCAATTCCGAGCTATGGAAAAGGAGAGAGAATTCAACTTTGAGAGCAAAGTTAATCTGGAGAAATTATTACTTCATTGTTGAGTCTATATCCCTTTGTCCTTTAAGTCTAAACACAGTGTTCATCCCCCAAGATATTCCCTTATTGATGGAGAACCTCTTTGTCTCCTTTATATGAGCTTGCCTTTGGTGGAGGATTGAAGTGGTGGAGGCCCAGTTGGAAGGAACTCGGTTTCTTGGTTCCGAACCGTGTCGGCACGGAAGTCTATAATTTTTTCACTTCTGCTAATCATTTATTAATAGAAATACTCATTTCTCCTCCAATTGATATCTTGCAAATACATGTATTATGATCCATGGACATGTTTTTTTTGTATATTAATGGATTATGCTATATAATGTGCTAACCTTTTATATTATCACTATATGTTTGCTCTGCTTGTTTGTTGAGAACTTGTTCCAAGTATAAATCTTTGGGTCGAAGTGCTCAACGATGGACATCATCAAACGTTTGGACGAGGTAGGCCTCTTTCTTATCTCTCTTGCACATTAGTTTATATAGCATATAATGGAATTGAGTTGATTTCTGCAGTCATACCTGTCTATTGTGGTTCACCCTAGCCATAGAGAGATTTTCCTCGTAACAATTGGCATGGGATCATAACAAAGACAATGAGTACAGAATGTCTACGACCTTCTTTCAAAGGGTGAGATTTATCCATAATGAATTTTCTAAAATATGTCGTGGGGAGAGATCAAATGTTGATGTTAAGTTTCAGAAGCAATGTTGTATGGAAACATGATTCCTACTTGATGATGAAAATACAAAAGAAAAAAATTGCAAAGGAAGTGATATATTTAGAGTTGTGGATAACTATTTTCAATTGGGATTTAGAACTGGACATGTATGGGATTTGATAGATGAGATCTTCACCCTATGGGAAAATATTAGTATAAAAAATTATAGAGTTAAGAAGGATAAACCATTGATATGTGGCACGAGTAAGACAGGTCCTGACATAAAAAATCTTCCCGATGATATGACTATAACACCTTGGAGATCAATACAAGGAGTGAACGATGATAAAATTATCGTAACTATATTATCACGTGTTAGGTCGAGAGAATTGGCAATGGAAGAAATGTGTGATGAATTTAAAAAGTAAGTCTATTGAGTTATTTTTATTTATGTTAGGACAAGAAAATTATTTTTTTCAGTTTAACATTATTTTTGTTTTATTTAGTCATAAGGCGTATATGAAAATACAAGAGGAAATGGTCAAGATGTTGAATGAATAAAGTTATGATGATATTCAACTCAACTATCCAGATTCAAGTTCTTCAACAGTATTGAAACAATTTTTTGTTGCATTCAAAAAGGTATGTTGATTTATTACATTCATATTATTCGTTTGTAAGTTAATTTATTTATATTTTAATAGTTATAGATATATAACTATATGT